>JAFIDM010131226.1:18595-31583 GCA_023159025.1 Thereuonema tuberculata
AAAAAAAAAAAAAAAAAAAAAAAACCTTTATTTGTTTAGCAAATTACTATGGAGATCGGAGAATACACGACTTTCCAGCTCGTTATGGGCTTCTCCGCTTAACTCAGTTGTATTACGCGTTGGCACTCACACGGGGGTTGCCGCAAAAACACTTCATTTTTGCATGTATCTTCCAAACGCAGAAACGTTTGTTAATGACTGATATACCGTTCGATAGAACTTTCAAATACCAACATTTTCTCAATATAATGTTCTCTTCCAACTTTTATACTTTTCGTTTAAATTGAGAAAAAGTCAAAATTTGACGCTTTAAAAGGCGCCATCTTGAAAACCAAAAACTTTTTTCGAAAGATTTTTGTAGCATTTTGTTTGTCTTAAAAAGATCTACATTTTATCCATTTACACGACCAATCTATCTCCTATAGTTTGGTCACAAAATTGGAAAAATGTAAAGTGTTATGACAATGACAGACAGAATAACGCTTTTATATAATATAATATTAGAAATAAAAATAAGTACTTCTTTGCAATTTACAATTAATATAAATATTTTTATTTTTAAATTCAAAATAATCTTACCTGTGTTATGAGTGGAATTCCTAAAAGAAATGTGATGAATGAAATAAAGGCAATAAACCATTCTCTTCTGTAACCAACCCGAAGAATGTGAGGAAACAAATCCACCACAGAAGTAATTAATCCTTCCATTTGAACGAACTAAATAAAAAAAGAACAAAAATATCAATATTACTTGTCAAACAAAAATTTACTCTTTTAAGTTTTTTGAAATAATTGTCAAGCAATCGGATCATCATTCTTCGTAACTTCCTAGAATAGAATCCCCGCACATTAGATTTCCATAACATATCTGTTTTTCCTTAATTCTCGTTTAATTTCTTGCAGTCTTTTGCTTTGTGAAAACAAAGGAAGGAGACACCTAGAAACTTGCCTCGCGTACTAAAGAAATGTGATACCGTCTAATTTTTTTTAGATTCACAACAAAAAGGAAAATAGTGAGAGAAATTCACAAACGGACAACAAATATGCTCATTGAGCAAACATCAACGGGAATTCTGAACAGCTGTTTCATCCTTATTAGGAATCATCAGCAGAATATACCCTTGATGTTGGGCTCAGTTGCGCGAAAGCTTTACGTAAAAGCATTTTCGATCCCGGGAATGGGCCGCCGAGATAATAAACATTCAAATAAAAAATAATCCTGTGAAATCAACAGTATTAAACCCTTGTCCTTTCACTGAAAGGCACTAATATTCCCGTTGATGTTGGCTCAATGTGCGAAGGCATATTTGTTGTCCGTATGTGAATTTCTCTCTCTATTTATGAATAATTACGGACGATTTATGAATAATTAAATTTGCTTTTCAACAAAAAGGAAATAAATCCAAAATTGGATTTTCCAAAAATATTGGAAAAAAAATTTCCAAAATATTGAAATAAAGATTACCTTTCTTCATTTTTCAAAATTGAGCACAAATTAACGTGTGCTTTCGAATATTACTGGATATAAATAAATATTAATTAAATATTAATTTTGATCTTTTTTACAATTTATTTCATTGTTTTATAATTAATTTCTTAATTCTACTTAAGTCATTATTTAATGTCTTAAAATTCACTGTAGTTTTCTTTTTACATCGCAGCAAATAAGATAATTTATTTGTTGTGTCTGATTCATTTTTAGATCATTTTTATATTGGATAACAGAACAATTTTCATCATAATAATGATGAAATGCAAATAGCATCGCTAATATGTCAGTGAGGAAGAAAGAGGATTCAAAGAACACTTAACTCAGAAGATGGAATAAATGCACTTTAAAAGCACGAACATTCCTTTCTATATGGGATTTTAGTTTATGTTTATTTTTCAATTTATTATATCTATAATATATATATTTATTATACACTGTAATTATATATATTTATTATACACTTAGAACATTATATATAAAAATAAATAAAAAAAAAATTATATATTTAGAAATAAATAAGTAACTTATGGATATAAAGAAGCCTGAAAAATCTAGATTCTTATTTTTTTAAAGTTCTTATGAAAAAAAAAATATGATGCTTTCTTTCCATGTTAAGTTAAAGTTAAAGTTGCGATCAGGCCCAGAGGACCGCGCAATGCAACTGAAGGGTAGGCTCCAGTGTTCAGAACCTACGGGACAAAGTTGAGGACGGGCGGTCGGACCGTCGCTCGCCCGCCTTTAACTCCCGGGAAAGAAACCCGGAACCCATTCTATAGAGGGCTGGGTAGACCCTAGGGCCCGTTTGGAGGAGAAAGAAGCGTGGAAAAATTCCCGTCCTCCGCCGACGCCGGAATCGAACCCGCCACCTCCAACTCGCAGCCAAGCGCCCTTACCCACTCGGCTACCGGGCCCACTTTCTTTCCATGAACAGGATTAAATGAGGAATCCTAAATTTTATAATTATCTATTCTAAATTTAATGATATGTTAATTATATCATTAAATTTAGAATAGATAATTATAAAATTTAGGATTTTATTATGTTATATATTTATAATTATATATATATATTTTTCTAAATTGTTAATTTTATTTCTACTTGTTGTTGTTATGTTTCATTTACTTAAAAAATAAAAATAAATGCATTATTAAATATTTTCTATTTTTACTTATTTTTTTTAATAATTTCTAAACCTAAACTACTAGTAGTTCATTTTAAGTATATCTTAAAACAGTCTCATTAAGCTTTAATTATAATTTTTTATTATTTTGTCTTATTTTTAATTATAAAGAATGAAGAATTCCAATGAAAACCCCGCACTGAAGTTGGCTTTCCTGCAACTTCCTTAAG
Source organism: Thereuonema tuberculata (assembly GCA_023159025.1). NCBI lineage: Eukaryota > Metazoa > Arthropoda > Chilopoda > Scutigeromorpha > Scutigeridae > Thereuonema > Thereuonema tuberculata. The sequence continues at coordinate 21,438 of JAFIDM010131226.1, forward strand.
TTGATGATAATTTATAATAGACCACAAAAGAAAGACATAATAATTGTCGAAGTTAGGAAGAAATTTTTCACAGATATTAAAATCTCGTAGTGGAAAAGAAGAAAATAAAACACACTGATGGAATTAAAGCACAATTTTGGTATCGTCTGCTTCATTAAAATGAACATCAGTGTGATCAGAATTAACTACTATTTCAGAACCCAAATATCAATATTTGTCTCATAAATATCAATCTATTTTATTAAAATTACAGATTCTACGGAAATCCTACTATTAGTGACCTTAATTCAAGCCTCGATTATACTTTGTTTTTATTTTTAATAGTTCTTTTTGTAATTACATTTTTTTTAAAACTTTAAAGCTTAATTTTAATTAATTACAACAGTATGTGATATGAAAAGCATTTGCATTGATTGCCGTTGATGTTGGCTCAGTGTGTGAAAGCATATTTACTGCCCAGTTGTGGTTTTTTCCTCTTGATTTATAAATTATTAAGAACGTTAAATTTTGTTTTTCATTGCATTTATGATGTTTTTCTTGTTATAACTAAATTCCTTAGTGCCTTTCAGTGAAAGGACAAGGGATTAAAACTGTGAATTTCACAGGATTATTTTTTATTTGATTGTTTTTGTTCTCGAGGGCCATTCGCGGGCGCGAGCATGGTTTCCGTTTAACTTTCGCGCAATCTGAGCCAAACATCAAGGGTATATTCTGCTAATGATTCCTATTAAGGATGAAACAGCTGTTCAAGATTCCCATTGATATTGGCTTAGTGTTCAAAAGCATATTTACTGTCCAGTTGTGTTTTTTTTTTCTTAATTTAGTGTGCGATATCTTTTATTAATTATTGTAATTTAATTAATCTCTAATCTATTACATAAATTTAGTTAATTTGATTTTCATTCATCCTTCTTAATTTTTATAATTTCCAGTAACTAATTTCAATCATCATTAACGAAGTCGTAAAGTTAATTAAACGAAATCTGCAATCGAAGCCGCACTTGCTCTTTTTTTTTTATCTTGGTTATCGCATTTCGTAAATTATTCCTCTGACTTTGGTGATTAGAGAGACATGGTTATCGAATACGTCATTTGCTTTTTTCATACCAATACTGTTACATAAGATGTCCACCATTCTAATATTAAAAGTTCTATGATCATAACTGTCTTCCCTATACAGGTTGTAAATATTACAATCGTCTAGGGAGAACTATTGTTTGCGCGATCCCTGTCAAATCGGATTAACATATACTGTATTGTACTTATTCACGCCACGGCGCGAGACATCCAAAACAGGTCAAGTTTGTTCTGGAGGGTATCAGAAGATGCATCGCAGATGCAACGTTTGCCTCAAAATTAGGTGTCCGTCACTTCGAGTATTTCTTGTAGCACTCATGCTGCAATGAAAAACAAAAATATCGTCCTGCCATGTATGACCGCAAAACAACAGCTCCTTCAAACTATCCAAATGGGGCATGAGTGCCTGAGCAGGAAATACGGATATTCCTTATCAAAAAGTGATCCTTTCTGACCCCCCCCCCCCCTCTTACTCTAGAAGTTTGTAATAAGTATTCTTTTACACCCTGTATATTTACGAGAACGACAACATTATAAACTCTTTTCATAATACCTTCTTCTATAAAAACATAAAATATAGAATATTTCGGCTTTTTAAGTAGCATTTTATATATATTTTTTTAAGTGTTTTTTATATGTTTTTTGTAGAAGAATACTATAGAAAGTATTATAACAAGTGAATTATTTTATAAGGTAACATAGATAAGAGTTGTGTGATTTTATATTATTAACTCTGTAATACAACTCCTTTGAATAACCCCTTTTACTGTGAATTGAAAATTAATCCAATTAAAAAATAGAAATAACAACAACGACAACAAGAAAATAATCTTAAAAATCTTTCTAAACGTATTAGAACAACTTCATATAAATATCTTCGAATTTTCGATACTGAAAATGATATATAAATAACAGTTATTAGAATAATATGGTGTTCTGATTTTGGAATTGTAGCTAATATTATTAGATAAACTCGACTTTTAGATAGCACTATTTAGTAAGTTCGTTCTAAAGAAATGTTGAGTGACCAATACTTTTTATCTACTACGAATTAAATGTAAACGAAAATATAATGTTTAATCTGCAAGGAATTTTGTAGTCAGTAGTGATGTTAAGAATGCTATTAAACTATACCTTTTAAAATTTCTATGAAAGCAAATTAAGAATAAGTTTTCTCTACTTTGTAAATAAAGTATATGCAAAACCATTATCAGTTAATGTTACCTTCTTTCTTTTTTATTAAAGCGATTTTGAAAGAAAATAATAAAGTTTAACTTTTGAAAATAAATGTGAGAAACAACACACAAAAAAAAACACAAACAAAATCTGGTTTGCTTCTTTTTTTTTAATCAAAACTTTTATGAGATGTCCTGTTTTACAAAAGGTGTCAAAAGCACGGATTCGCTCTGATAATTTATCAACTCTGACTTATTAGTATTTTAGATCAAGTAAGGTCTATGGTCCAAAAGGACTAGTACGAGGGCGAGTCAAGCTAAAGTTAGAAAATGGTATTTATTAGAAATTGGAACGAACCTTAACAAAACGGATAATGTTATTTCTCAATGTAGTCTCCACCCTTCTCAATGCACTTGCGCCACCTGACTGGAAGTGCCTGGATACCAGCGGAATAAAAGGTTTTGTCCTGTCCTCGAAACCACACGTGCACCGCTCTCTGCACCTCCCAGATGTTTATTTCGCGGTCATAAAAGGTGGAAATCACACGGTGCTAACTTTGGCGAATAAGGAGGATGTGGCAGTATCTCAAACTTCAGTTTCTCTTGACAATCCTTCGGCCGTCCTAAGGTAAAAGGAAGTAACTGCAAATTTTCTGATTTTTCGTTTTCTGCATTTTCTACGTAAGGAAGTATCTACACATCTTCCAAAGTAATTTCGTAATGATCTGCTGTTAAATATGGCCCCTATTTCGATGATCAAAGGTAGCAACTGACTCAGAATATGCTTATATCTACGGTCAAAGGCAGCAATAATCAGTTTCCAAATTGCTAGTTGCTTCCTTTTACCTTAGGACGGCCGCCTTGGTGTTCTTCGAAGTGTGTGGGCGGGCACTGTCTTGCAGCAAAAGGATTCCTTGGGACAGCAGTCCGCGCAGCTTGGATCGAATAACAGGTTTCACATAAGTTCCCAGCAAATCACAGTAACTTGCACTAACAACATTACTGTAAATGCCCCTCGGCATGTAGTGTTCGAAAAATACTGTCAGCATAACTTTTCCAGCTGAAGGGTTGAACTCGAAATTTCCTGGGGAGCGGTGATGACGATTGACGCCACTCTTTGCTTGTCGTTTTTGACTCAAACGTGAAATGATGAACCCATGATTCGTCAGCCTGATCTTCATCCTCAAAATGATCCAAATCTGCCTAACCTGCCTCCACACGAGCCTCTTTCAAACCTCTTGGAACACATATGGCACAAACTTTTCGGTATCCCAGCTCCTCATGAATGATTGTAGACTCACAAGTCAGAACCGTGACTGATGGACACTTCTGACGCTGTTTCGTATATGATATGGCGATTGTGCCGAATCAGTTTGTCCAGGGCTTCAATGTTTTCCGGCGTCACAGCAGTCTTCCTCTCTCAGGCCGGTCTGCTTCGTGCCTGCGACGTCTTTCTTGAATTTTCAACCCAGTTGTAAACCTGAGCCTTACTACATACAGCTTTCACCGTACACCTCGGGTATCTGTCGATAAATTTCTGTTGGATTCTCACCTTTCGCGTGTAAAAAAATGGATGACTGACCCTTCACTTCTTCCTTGGAGTAAGTTTACAACCGACCCGCCATCTTCGAAGCTTCGGGTTCTCATTATTACGTCACCGGAAGCGTAGGTCATGGTCAAAAGAACTCACCAGAGAGCGCGTTACACAATAGTGGTCAAATATCCAGACTCTTTATTACTGGTGTCCTTTTATATGCAATTTCTAAGTTTAGCTTGACTCCCCCTCGTATTAGGCAAGACTTATCCGTACAATAATCAGCGGTCCCAGACTCTGGATTTCACAAATCATTTAAAATTTACAGAAAAAAAAAGGCTGGGATGGGAGAAAGAATTGACAACTGATAAAAGGCTGTCAATTTTATTACAAAGGAAATTATAAGACAAAGAAAATAAACGATTTAAAAGTGAAACAAATAGGATTTCATGATAAACGACTGACTTTATTTTTCAGCCGAGGACCGGTTAATCTTAACCGTCGTCTGACATTTGGAAATCACTACTATAAAATTTTTATTTATTTAAGATAAAGATTAGAAATTTAGCATTTGAAAGGAATTGGAATCTTACCTGACTGTCGAGGCCCATAAAGATAATCATAAGGAAGAACAGCACAGACCACAGTGGCGCTAAGGGCATTTGAGTTACAGCTTTCGGATAGGCAATAAACACAAGACCAGGACCTTTAAAGCAAAGTTCCAAACGATCAATGTTTATTAGAAATCAGTAACAATCAATTATTATATTTGAATATTTAAAGTAATTTTATTCATTTTTAACTACTTTTTTGTTTCAATTAAAGATTTCTCAAACATATATGAAATTTCAGTAGACGATATACTTGTTGTTAAGCTGACCTATTGCTTTTATCATTTAATTTAGAGGCAGATTATCAAGCCTTTTATTAACTGTAGGCTAGCAACTGTCTCTGATAACAAGAGCCATTGCTGTCATGACAACGGATAGAGATTATTCCGAAATGACCCAATTCAATATTCTTATACATAACGGAGTCATTTCAGGAAAAAAAAAATTCTATAAAGATAAGTTTTTTTTATTTTTAACGTCTACTTGCTTTAAGTCGTAAGCTGAAATGCTTATTGTATCGATTGAAGGTCTTTATTTGAATAAAAGAAAATATGCAAATTAGCAATATACAAATGTATAAAACATGAAAATATAATTGACGTGCGAACTTTTGAGTACCCACACGCTAAGACCGATTCGTTATAACGCTCTACCGTATCGATTAGCTTAATATCGATAATCCCATTTCGTTTAACTTCTTTTATTGAATAAGCGGCTGTAGCTCTTTCTTTTTTATCCAAAATATAGCTCAACACTATCTAGGCCGAATTCGAACCTTGAGCTAGCTCGATGAGACACTTACAATCTGAATTGATCAGCAACTTTATCTACCAATTCTTTGTTAAAACGCATTTTTTTTTCTTTCTTTTAATGTTTACGTTATCTATTCAAAGAGTATATAAGTTAAGAGAGAATGTCCTAACCGAGGGCCCAGCAAGTAAGGGAAGGAGAGATGATTTTGATTAATTTTCCTTCTAGAATTGCGACATGATAGAGAGCTTAAGAAAGATTGTCGCATTAGATTGCGGTTTAAATTGTAGTTCTCAAGTGCACTGGAAAACTTAAAAAAAAAAATCAGGATCGCTTTGCATACGAAATTAGTTATATACGAGATATATTAATGTATTTAAACTATGAATAAAATTAACTCACAATCATATCTTGCCATATCCTTAATATTTTCGTATATGACACACCTAAGGTGGTCATTAAATAAGTAAATCTGCCTGATGAGTCTTAATAATGACGAAACAGCTAACGTATCTAAGATTCTCAATGTGACAGCTCAAAGTGTTGGATTGTGAAGAGTGTTTTTGGTTATTTTTTACTTTCCTTCTTATTCACATTTACTAATAAACATTAGACATTATTATTATTTTATTTTAAATGTTAGTTTTGTAAGCTTTTCACTTATAAGTAAGAAACGAAATTTATCAACGAAAAGAAGCTTGATAAGAATGAATATTTCTTTAGTGCTAAGTCACAATATGAATGCGTACTGTTTAAAAACAAAAAACGATAAACGTAAACTTTTAATTCTTTACTAAAATGGACTCACCCGATTCAGCCACTTTATCGATGGGAATTCCTTGTTGCTTCGCCATAAAACCCAGAACAGAGAATATAGCAAATCCTGAGTAGAAACTAGTTCCACTGTTGATAGACGCCAACATAAACACATCCCTGCAATTAAAAACGGTTGAAAGATTTAAATGGACAGAAAAAGAAACTCAAGAAATCCAAACTAAATCCATAAAAATATAAAACTATATAAATTAATTCTGTATTATATTATACATGTTCATTTCAGCTCCAGATTTTTGAGGATTTTTTTTTTTTTAGACAAATTAAACATTAACTGTTTTGTTTACGTTTCTTTATTTAATCTTTTAGTATTAATTTACAGAGTTCAATGAACCTCTTTCCATTACAATCAAATCGTCTTTTTTTTCTTACAAGATTTGATAGTGGTACTTATTTATTTATTTTTATTTATTTTTTGTGAGAGTTTTAAACAGTTTAACGTAACGTTTATTTGAGATTAATTTCTTTAATTTTTAAGACAATTCTACAAGAATATAAAGTCTTTCTCTTTTCGCATATTTTAGTATTTTAATAATTCCAAAAGAATTACAAACATAAATAAAGTAATTCTTGTTAAATATAAAATACATATTTAACATCTATCAGCAAGAAATAAAACGAAAAACGAAAAATAAAACGATGAACTGTCATTAAATAAAATAAATAAATAAATAAATAAATAAATAAATAAATAAATAAATAAATAAATAAATAAATAAAAGAAACCAAAAAACATTCAATTTAAACTTTCAGCTTAAGAAAAAAAAATACAGTAGTTTAACTTTTAGACCTTTTAATAGAAATTAGTTGGAACTAATTAGTTTAGATTAGTTTAAGCGATGTTATAGAAGATTTTATCTGATTTGTTGGTTTCTAATAATTAAAATCTCTGACTCACTTGTAACAGTTATTATGAAATTTATTATAACTTCCAAGTGCTGTCATTCCTCCAAGTGCAACAGCATACGAAAAGAAAATCTGTGTTCCGGCGTCAATCCAAACCTAAAAAGTGTCAGGTTAAAGAAAAAAAAAATATTAGTTATCTGAATTTTACAAAAATGTAAATTTCTTCTCAATGCATTAAATGTTCCTTTATATATAAAGAAGGCGATTCTTTTTAACTTATGGACAGTGGGTTGTGTCATTTGGATGCAATTCATTAGTATCTATTATATTCATTCTATTCTTAAATCATTGATGAATCTAAAACTATGAATACCGTCGAGAGCTAACGCTGGGTGTTGGGGAGTAGAACTTCCGGCCCCCCAAAAGTCTAAAAAAAAAAATAGAAAGGAAAAAAACGAAAGAAAAAAAAAAAAAAAAAACTTATGCCCGGGCCCTTAAAAATCGCGAAATCGGAGAATCTTATCCTCCCCCACAACCCCAATTTCTCAACTGGCCTGGGTACCTCACATCAGTTACTTCTCTATTCATTTAAATTATTCTTCTAACACCTTTTACAGGCTAAAAACCCTAAATCGCGAGAAACCTCATTAATGTAAAAGGGACAATGTGTTCCTCGAATCGATCTCTCTCTCAAAAAAAGCACACATACAAACAAAAAAACGAATTTTCAGATATGATAAGCATTCAGATGCTCCATAGTTTGCTCCATAGTTTGCTTTGCTCCATAGTTTCACGTAGTTTTCATAAATAACTTTATTTTTTAAGGACCATGAATTATAACAGAATATATCAACAAGGCAGTGGAAACTATTGAACTATCATGAAACGATAGGAACTAAATGATTCACGGTTACAATAAGTCCTTCATCAAATTTTCTGATCATCAAATAACAGTAGGTACTACATTTTCATTTGATTCAATCTCCTTCATGACTGATTGCGTCTTTGGCTTTTTACATAAACTTGGAGATTTAGTTCGCAAATAGAACAAGAAGTTACTAAAAGAATTTTAGGCCTATTTCTCTTTTGTTACCTTTTAAAAATTTCCGTTTATATTTATTTATTTACTTTTTGATTATGATAATGATACAAACGAAAAGTCTCTGTTTACCCCTTGAAAATATCTGTCTAAAACAAATAGAAAAATTCACTTTTTTTGACACTCACACACACACAGACTAGGTGATTTGATGAATCTCATTTCCAAGGAAAGCAAGCTTTTGTTTGTAAATTTGAAATTTCGTGAATGAAGGAGAAGCGTATTGAATCTATTCTTTTATGTATTGCGATTTTTTTAGCTTAAGCTTTTCTAGAGAAATTAGCAGAAAGACTCTAGGCAAAATAAAGAAATATTAACCTTATCTATTATTTTGACAAAAGAGATTATTGTACCATTATCTACAGCAGGGGTGTATAACCAGCAACCCGCCAGTATATTTGCTACGGCAAGGTAGTGTCAAAATTAAATTTGAGGTTTTACATTGCAGCGAACAGATACATTGAAAAATGTCATAATTTGCAATAGCAACTTTACTATTGGAATGTTGGATGAAACACAACTAGAGCATTATTTGATAATTTGAAGTTTATGTAAATTACATTTATTATTAATTATTATTATAAATGGCACTGTCAAATCATTAATTAGTAAGACATTTATGTAAATTACATGTATTATTAATAATAATTACTATAAATGACATTATCAAATTATTAGTTAGTAAGATATAGTAAGGATTGTGGGATTGGAGGATGAACGCTGCGGCCCTCCATCAGAGCTTTTATATAAACATTGGCCCTCAGACTTCCTAAGGCTGATCTAGAGGAATAATTAACAAGTATCTATCCATTAATTCAAGTTTTTTTTTTCCATCAGAAATCTATCTTATATTATATAATATATCTTATAAAAAAAGTTGATTTTTTTTTTTTCTGGTCCTTTCTCCACCGAAACCATAAGACACAGAAATAAAAATAAAGTGGCAAATGTTAGATATAGTATTGAGGATGTTCACATTTTCATTTTTATCTATGTGGTCAACATGAGGTCTCCGAGACGCGATCACGGGTTGTGAGAAAGCGGTCGCGCTCACGGATGGTAAGAAAAGTATCTCAGAATCTAAGATCACGTGACCACAGGTTTGCTAGTACTCAATCTAAAAAAAAAGAAAGGAAAAAAAAAAGAGAAGAGAATAGTAGAAATTTACTCATCAAATGATCTTCAAGAAAAAACAAAGTCACCTGGGAATTTGCCAGTTTAGTGAAGTCCGGTTTCAAGTAGAAGATAATGCCTTCGTCCGCTCCATCGAGTGTCACTCCACGAATAATCAAAGCAGTGATCATCAAGTAGGGAAATGTTGTAGTGAAATAGACAACCTACAATAACATAAACATATTAGCATGTACATAATAAAAAAAAAAAATCTTCCAACTAGAATTTAATTTAGTTGGTAACTGGTTTTGTTGAAAAACGAAATCTGGAGGAAATCAATTACCGTATTTGCCAGCGTTTAAGATGCACCCGTTTTCAGCGATATACTTTTTGGGAAAAAAGTTACTATATTAAAGAAAGCAAAAATGTACATTCGGTGTATAAAACGCTCCTATATTTTGGAGACAAATTTTTAGGAAAAAAAAAGTGCGTCTTACACGCCGGCAAATGCAGATATTTTTACGTTTCATATTCTAGGTCATAAAGTTGTTCTTGTTTAATATCTATGAAGGTAAGAGAATGTTTTGGAATTTGATCAGAATGGGAAAGTTCACCATAAAAAAATAAGAAAGTTTTACATTTAACTTATTACTATTAAAAAAAAAGACTAATTTTTGTAAATAGATTATTATTTTATACAATTACATTGTTATTATTGCACATTACAATATGTAAAATTCTCAAATATTGTATACGACTTTGTCTTTCTTAGCAAATTAACAATTTTCTTATCTCAAAATCATAGAGAACAACATACTTTTATTGTTATTTTATTACGTTTTTCATATAAATATGCATAAACCATAATTATATAAAATCCTGTCTAAAGATACTTTAGTTTTATTTTGTTTTAACTGTTTCTATTTAACTGATGATTAAGAACAAAAAAATAATAGTATTCAATAATAGTACTCATCTTTTATATATTAGCAAACAATACATAGCAAATAAATTCTGTGCATAATAATTAATGTTACTTCACACAGGAACCATTTTGCATCAGATTCTCCTAAAAATAAAAGGCTCTTTTGGAAGGAGTTTGTCAAT
>JAFIDM010131227.1:0-20312 GCA_023159025.1 Thereuonema tuberculata
ATTTGAAGAACTCTTAAAAGGATCTGTCACCGATAGTTTAAAGTTGTAAAGTGAATCGATTTAAAAGGAACAGTTTTATTTAAAAGGCCAAATAGATTTAATATTCACTATTACAAGCTAAAGGAACAGTTAATCATATTACGTTGTAAAGTTAATATAGAGATGAACTTTTTCAAGTGAAAGTGAACTTTTAAAAGAGTATTCTATACTTAGTGAGTGATCAGTATTTCAGATAGTTAAGGTCTATCTAATTACATTTGAAAGTGAACTTTAATACTGTACATGTAAAATGAACTGAGCAGTAGCCATTTATTTGAAAGTCAAAGATAAATGTACTGGAACTTTTATTTGTAGATTAAAACTATTTTGTTTTATGAACGTAGACTAATTGTATCAATCTGTTATCAAGTCAGGGATAAAGTAACATTCCTTTAAAATTAAATCACACTTATACATATTAAACAAGGTAAGAAATAGATAAGATATCAATTTCTAATTTTACTTGAATCAATCTTACGGAATCTTTCATCTCTTAGAATACATCGAAACGTAACAGGTTATCATCGCACCAGTTTTCATCCTTCGCGGTAATTAGCCAACACAATAACTTGCTTTATATGAGACACCTATTATTTCACGATTGCAACAAACAAAGCATCGTTATACTTTATACAACTATCTTATTTTCAACTAACATAAAAAATAAATAAATCTTTATAAAGAAAATAGATCAGGATTTTATAAAAAAATGATTGATTAACTTTCAGAAATTTACTACATGTTTTAAATGTTTAAATCATGTAGGTTTTATCATTATATGTTTTCAATATAGCAATAATTATAATTTGTGCGTGTTTCTTGTTTGTTCTCTATATAGATACATTTTCTATTTAATAAAGATATAGATTTAGAAATTATAAATAAAGTTATGCGAACGCATGTCCATACAAGAGAGGGAGAACACTCAACTATTTTTAATAGTGCGCGAGGTAAGATACACGCGCCAATTATGCCCTAATAGTAAACTCCGGGAGGTTAAAAGAACCCTTTTATGGTCCTGTGGTTTTCAAGTGAAAAATTTCTACTGCGTCAGCGGCCTAAGATTCAAGGGGGGAGGGGGTTAAAGCTTTGCTTATTTTTGCTGTCAAGGGAGAAGGGGATCAGAGGAATGCTTACGTAAGACAGACAAACTTGCGTAACTTGTTATAATTTTCACTGGTCTTGACTTATTGCTCCAGTGGTATTTACTGTTAACGATTTGATAAAACTTATGTAATAAGAACAGGGGTTGGGGTTTCAGCATGAGGTTATTTTTTGCTTAAAAGGGGGGGGGAAGGAGTCTAAAAATGACTAAAAAATTCGTCTCCAGGAGTGCTGTCACACATGGTGAGCCGTCCGATTACGAGCAATATCTTTGAATTTAGAACATGTTCCAAGTCGGGCAATGTGCTCGCCATCACGAGGTGGTGAGCTTATGGCCTGTGAAATAGTACATGTAAAGCGGCCTAAAATCATATAAAGAACTTTTGAAACAGAGTAAGCAACGTTTCTCAATCTACTCTTAAAACTGAGTCAAGAAAACTCAATAATTACTTTTATCCTGAGATACTTTAATACTATCTCTGTATTACTTCAGATTGTCCACAGTAAATTCTTAAATGTTATTGCTGGAAACAGATAATAAATACATTTTATTTACAGTGAATGATAAAACGATATAATAGCAATAACACTAATTACAATTACTAATTACAACTAAAATAACACAACTAAAATATCAACTAAAATAACACAAATAGTATATAGAAGTCTTCAATTTCTTTTGAAGCATTAGCTACTCTATTTTCAAATAAAATACTAGTGAAGATCATAAATTATACTAAGATTGAGTCCTATATATTCAAACTTTTGCCATCTAACTAAAAAAGCTTGTCCAATCATACTGTCGAAAGTGATCATCGATAACCAAGATAGAAAGATAGGGAGTTTTAGCTACTTCCAAGTATAGAATGCTCGTGAAATCAGACAGTTACACCACTCAATCATGTAAGTATGTGTGTGTGTGTGTTGTATCAAAAAAAAATATGTAAATTTAGAAAGACAAGACAATTAAGTATTCACTATTCGTAGTAAGTCTCGTAACCCAGCGATTCTTTGCAAATTTGATCGCTGATCATGATCATGCGAATGAGGATCTTGATTTGTCGTTTGGGAAGCATGGTACAAAACTTGCAGGTGTTAGCCATTGCTCACAACGCTGGCCATTCCATGTTGATCAATAGCTCATTCCAGTTCGTTCACCATCTTCTCAGATGGCACCGAATGAAGGCAAGGAATGAACACTAGCATATTGTTCCTGTAGATTCCTATGTTTTACATTTTATCGAGAATTATGACCGCCCAAACCCCCAGCAGCGCTTTTATAGCGTCCGATGACGCATCAAACCTCCTGACCTGCCCATTGCGTATAGACTGTCGGAGGCCAACAAATGTATTGGTTTATTTTAGTTTCAAAGTGTATTTTTTGTTTTTGTTTTCAAATTTCATTGTACTGTCTTGGTTATTAACTTACATTTCTATTCATCTCCGCGTTGAGACCTTGCTCTTTACTGGTTCCCCAGCTGCTGAACGCTAATGTGCGAGAAACTTGTCGTTGTCTGTCATCTAGTAAACAATGGGTCTCAACCTAATAATGTCCTAAATTTCTTTTCATTTGTTATTTATTCAAGCAATTATTTTGAAACCATCAGATTGGAAAGAGTTTGCATTTTATATAGTTTTTTGCAATAGTTCAAACTAAAAGAAAAAGAAAAAAAATGAAAATTATTTAAAAGGATATTAATGGCTTCAAGAACTTTCGGAAGAATTAGAAAATAAGTAGGTGATTCCGAGTGACCTGTCACAGTGTCTAATATGGGAGATCATCATCTAATGAAGGAGCTGATGTTTTGATTGCTTACGATATTTATTATAAAATTTATAATACAGTCGAACTTCGATAACTCGAAGTCCGAGGGGACCCTCAAAAACATTCGACTTATCCGAAGTTCGAATTATCGAAGTTACCTCCCATTCCTCTCTACTGGCACTTAAGATGGGTCGACATGGTTTAAATGGTTTGATACGTGCCATAATTTCATAGTTGTATGCATTTCAATTTTTTAATAGCCTACGTAAACATCAAGAGAATAATGGGATCAAAAGGTTTATTAAAACTCACAAAATTTGGCCTCATTACATATTAATTAGTAAATCTCATTTGAAAAAAGCAGTTATTTTTTGTTGTTAGTATTTTTTAAGGTTGTTGGCATTCACAAAGTCACCTAATTTTTGAACACAGTTAAATAGGGTGTTGTCTGTGCCTTCGGTGGTCTCCAGGTATTGTTGTAAGATGTGAACAGCGTCCTGTGCTTGCTTGCTTGTTGGAGGTGGGGGGATTTCAGCTTCCTCTTCGTCCTCATCTCCTTCGGGCTCTCCGCAAACTGCATTCACTATTGCCTCGTCAGACAGGGGTTCTGACGTTGCAATGTTGTCATCGATGCACACGAAATCTTTTTCCCAGTCCATATCACCCATGCCTTCAATGTTGTCATCGATGCACATGAAATCTTTTTCCCAGTCCATATTACCCATGCCTTCAAAGGGATCCCAATTGTCGTCTTTCGCTTCATTGTCATTTGCACTGAAGAAACCACAGCTCTTGAAACAGTTCTCGATCACCGTTTCAGAATCACTTTCCCAGGAGCGCGAAATGAGGCGCATGGCATCTAGCACATTGATTTTGTGCTCTACGCCATTCTCCACATTCTCGATGGATTGGCGCACTAAGCGTTTTCGATAGGCATGCTTCAGGCACTTAATGATGCCTTGATCTGCAGGCTGAAGTTTTGCCGTTGTGTTGGCCGGCAGGAAGAGCAACTTAATCGCGGACAAGTTTGTGATATCACCGTGAGCAGTACAGTTGTCCACGAAGAACAACACTTTTCTGTTTTGGTTGAAAAAATTTGAATCCAGTTTCCGTATATACATCTCGAACAAGTTCAATGTCATTCAAGCGTTTTGATTTGCATGGTACTCTACGGGCAGTGATTTTACCTTCTTTAAGCACCGGGGCTTCTTTGAGTTTCCAATGACCATCAAAGGCAGTTTTTCAGTCCCATTGGCGTTTGCCCCCACCAGAATTGTCAACCGTTCTTTGCTGAGCTTGCCACCAGAGCATTTCTCATTGCGAAACATCATGGTCTTGTTCGGCATGCATATAAAAAAGAGTCCGGTTTCATCTAGGTTGAAAACATCTTTGGGTTCATATGACTGTAGAAGCTGTGGCAAACTCTTCCTCCAGTTCTCGCATGTTTCGTCTGAAACATCCTTTGCTTGTCCGTGTAGGGTGAGGAACACGATCTTGTTCCTGGCTTTGAACTTGTCCAGCCATCCTGTACTGGCGTTGAATTCATCTACGTTCAGCTGGCGAGCGAAGTCCGTGGCTTTTTCTTTCAGTAACACTCCGCTGAGGGGAATGTTCGTGCTTCGGTGGGTCTCGAACCATTTCAGGAGTGCTGCTTCGACGTCAGGAAAAGCACACTTTTTTGAGCGTTTGCTCGAAGAGTCTGCACCCGATCCATGGCGGCTCAAAATCTTTTGTTTATCTTTCAAAATCGTAGATAAAGTGTTTGGAGGTATGCCATTCTTAGCAGCCACATCTTTCTTTTTCAACTGAGGTTTTTTTTTTCAATCTCCAAAATAAGCTTTGCTTTTTGATCTAAAGTAAGCGTGATCAATTTCCGCTTAGACATTATGGATACAAAATGCTGCTTAATTCAACAAGCGCAATTCAAAGAACGCAACTGCAGCGCCACGGAGTCAAAGAGAGAAGTGCGTCTAGCTGGGAATCCTTATCAGGAATGTGCAACTTTTTCTACACGCGACCGGGAAGAACCCAATTTCCCCCTCACAAAACAGGTGCTGTTCCCCCCTACATTCTCCAAAGTAAACCCTTCCCTCCACAATCTCTTATCTGTTTACCCTCTCGGACAATGGAAGGGAGGGGGTGAAGGGCATTCCAAGAATGTGTGACGTAAGTGGATGCCATTGCAATTCACAGAAGGAAGACGTGAGTGGACTGGCATTCTAAGTTTTGAACTGAATTGTGTTTTTTACCGGGGAAATCTATCACAAAAACTTCGAATTAGAAGATGTTCACTTCGAGTTATCGAGACAGTTTTTTAAAGAAAAGTATAGGAATGATTCGGGACTTGATTAAAAGTTCGAGTTAGCGGATTATTCGACTTATAGGAAGTCGAGTTATCGAAGTGATAAGTGATATGATAATTAGTATGTAATTAATTGAAACAAATAAAATAATTCAATAATAAGAAAGTTAACATGGAGATGTTAAATTAAAAAACATAAATCACTAACGGATTCGCAACCTAAGTTCTCACCCACGGGAATCTGAGACGACCCTTTCTGCCTTATTGTGTGTCCTCAACCAGATTTACCCTCAGCTCAGGAGTGCATGTAAAGGTTAAGAATCTACCGAAAGTGGTTCTTCAATCACAAAACACAATAATAAAATTAAAAAAAAAAATCCTGGTGATTTGGGACTGTAATCTAAGCTTACTTATTCCAATATCATGGTGTATTTTGTTTTATGTTGTTTCAACTATATCATTGTCTTCAGCAAATACACACTACCTGGAGTTCAGCTTTTCAGTTTAATGATAGTAAGGTACAATCATCAAATATCCCCCCCCCCCCTTTTGTTTTTATATTAAAGTATCTTCTATTTTTTTGATAGAGAATAAAAGAATCATGACAGTTAATCAGAAAAATATCGCTTCGCTATATTTTCAATAGATATTTTGGTTTCACTTCACATAAACCAACAGAAATGAAAGTACAAACATTGAAACAACATAAAATCTGACATTCCAATTATTGGGGCCTATTATTGTCCCCAGGGAGGATATTAGGAAAATGGAAAGAAAAAAGTAACTCATCATCTAAACAAAACGTGCAGATATAATTATTTCCTGTCACGTTGCTCCAACCCTCGTGTTCCCATGTGCAATTTTGGATGTTTTTTCAACTTTATCCACTTTTGGCCACATTGGTCTTTGAAATATTCACCCTTACAGTAAGGGCACTCAGTATCCTGTTATTCATTACAGTCACTTTTCAACAAAGTTTCAAGAGCAGGAGTAGATTTATTAGAAACTCTTTTCAAAAACAACTTCAGCCATTTTAGATCATGTTTTGAAGTTTTTACGAAAACTCAATTGTCAAGCCATTCTATTGAGTTACAGCAAGGGTCATTAAAAGAACTTTTTTTTTCCAATGAAAAACAATATTCAACTGAAGAATTCTCCAATTTAGGTGTTAGCGTTGATTTTTTATCTAAACTGTTACTGATGTGTTTGTCAACAGTTTTCTCTGAATTATCTAAAGAATCTTTAATGATTGAACTTGAAAATTATTTCATTTTTCTGCTAATTTGTATCCCATTTATTTTTATTGATCAACATCAGCAGCTTTTTTTGTGGACTCGTGGTCCCAGGATTAACGACGACTCATCTAAAATACAAAAAAAATGACGAAAAGTACTATGTAGTAAAATCCAACAATGCTTTCATAAGCAAGTGTGTAATAATCTGTCAATCAAAGCAACATGTCCTAATATCGCCCCCGGGACGACGTTAGACAAATGTCTATCTTATTGAACAATGAAACGTCTTGATAACTACGACTTTGAAAACTTGCTGAGTTGAAATTAATCCGTGGACATCTTCACTTCAATTGAAACAAGCTAAAAGTTAATGAATATGTTATATGTACAATAAATTACATAGATTCTTAAATATTTGCGGAAAAAACTCAACGTTGACTTTTTTTAGAAAATCACGTTCGCGAGTGAACAATAACTATTCTGTAATATCACTCCATGAAGTCGATTAGTTTGTATTCTTCGATATCATGAGGGGGGGGGGGGCGATATAAGGCCAGGGGGCGATATTTGGCGATTGTATCTTACCGAGTATATAGAACAAAGTAGAAGCCCTAAATTATACTTTAATAAAGGGAGGAAAGTGCAGCTTAAGTTCTTTCGGAAACTACTTGTTAAGTTTTGTATAGTACTCTCAAAATCAGTTGCAGTCGTCATATATGCTGAAAATAGTACTTTCAATCGCACTGCAATTCATGTACATTTCAATCATTTGTCAAAGTAACATGTCATCTTCAATGGGAGTTTCAACCCATCTTTGTAACCGATTTCAGTTTGTTCATATCTGTTGGTTGTTAGTGTGGGAAATTAAAAAAAAAAATATTGCTCTAATATTCAAACATAATATGCAATTATATGTGTGTTATATCATTATTAGTAATTAAAAAATTATTATCAAATCAATAAACAT
Organism: Thereuonema tuberculata; assembly: GCA_023159025.1. Lineage (NCBI taxonomy): Eukaryota > Metazoa > Arthropoda > Chilopoda > Scutigeromorpha > Scutigeridae > Thereuonema > Thereuonema tuberculata. The sequence goes on from JAFIDM010131227.1 coordinate 7,413, forward strand.
AAATCAGATGTTTAATTGAATTAATTCACAACTTACATCCGGTACACCTAATTATTTAACCAGATGTACCGACTGCAATTTGTGAGTTAATACTATGTTCAGTACACGTGAAAGAATATTTACCTAGATGGTTAATTGTCTTTGGTGAATAATTATATATAACTAAACTTTTTACTTAGTTCATTTTTGAAGGAAACGTTACAAGGTTACATTTAGCACCATTACGAGAAATGCAGAAATTTTATAGTTTAGACAATGCGTAAGTCATGAAATACGAACTGACAAGTCTACGATTGAACGCTATTATTATATTTTTTTAAGCTATTAAAATTCAAAATGAAAATATGTTTTTTAAACGAATGATAAAAACACATCTTCATATGATAACTTTCTCAGGTATTTCCAAATGTTTGTTGAAAATAACTAATTAACAAGAGCGCGATTCTAAATTATATAATTAAAAATTAGTCCTCCAGTGTCTCAAATTTTTCAAATCCTTATAAAACATGTGTTGGAATTATTATAATATAGGGGAGACCGGGGCCAAGTGGACCTAGGGGTAGAGTGGACCGTTGACTTTAGTAATTCGTGTAGACGCTAGAATGCGCCAAAAATCGGAAAGAATGTTGGCGCCATTGTGGCGCTGCTACCACAAAGCGTCAGTGAATTCGGCTTATTGGTGACAGTGAGGTGATCGATTGTTTTGTTTTTGTCCAGGTAAGTAAATGTTTAGTGTTGTTTTTACTTTAATATTGCCGTTCAGCGATGCATTGAATAACATAACCGTAATATTCATATTGAAGGCGGTAATCTAAAGATCATTTTAAGCTGTAGTATGAATTGAATACTTAAAGTAATCGATAGTTACAACTGAAGGAAACGCCAAAAAGGTGATGGGGCAGAGTAGACCGAACGACATGGGGCACATTGGACCAGTGGTCCACTCTGCCCCGCTGTTTTTGCAATAAAATATTTTGGCACTATACATTATATCTTTTTTCTATATTATATATTTATTAGGCCTATTATATTATATTGTTTTATATTATTACATATTATATTTTTATATATATTTTTTTATGTAGGCTATTATATATTGTGTGTAGCCTACATTATTAAAGAATATTAACCCTTTAGTAATTCATCTCGGCAAGTACCGTAATAGGGGAAGACTTCGTGCGAAGGCATCTTAATCTTCGAAAATAGCCAATTTACACATTTAACTGTTATTAAATTCTAATTAAAAACTATATAAACTGTCACGTTGTGGAATTGGTAACATGACACGATTAAAATCTTGGTCTCTGCGGGAATATATTTTGATTTTTAATAATTGTATTGTTGTATTTGGTAAAGTCTTGTATATTATTATTGTGATATTTCATGGTTAAATATTATTTTAATGGTTTGAGCTTATTTAGAAAACAATATGTGCGAAAGAATAAGAAAAACTTCGAAAAAACAGTTGTGCGTTGATTGAGTGATCACGTGGTTTGATCTGTTTCGTTTTCCCGTGGGAATAAAAGGAGAAAAGTTAAGTACTCTCTGGCGGGAAAAATCAGATCAGTTGATGAATCTGAAACACACTGGCAAAAGGTACACCCAATCAGTCTAAACATTTCAGGAGAGGGAGCGTATTCTAAAACACACAGTTACATCCCTAAGTGAACTAACACAATTTTCAGTAAGTGAAACTCTAAATTAAATATAAATTCTATACATACTTTGTTACATTAGAAAGCATTGAAACATGACATAAATAACAATATAATCTAGAGAACAAAAAAAGGTCAACGGCAATACTGGCGGATACGCCAGTAAAAAAAGCTCTGCAAGAAGAGCAACGAAAATCTAAAAGAAAAGAAAGAGTAGCAACGAAAAACATGACTCGGCCAACAGTCTCTAAAAGCAACATAAACAAAAAAAAACAAATAGAAGCAAAGGCAAAGGGATAAAGAGGAAACAATTACAGACGATTAGTGATGATGAAGATGATGAAGATGCTGTGTGCCTCTCCTGTTTGAAGAACTTTAAAAAAAGCAAACCATGGCAGGAGTGGATTCAATGTCCGCAGTGCAAGAGATGGGCCCATAGTTCCTGCGTAGCCAGTGATATTCGGGGTTTATTTTACGAATGCCTTAACTGCAAAGAAGATTTCTCTAGTGAAAGTGATTAATTAATTCAATCTAAACCTATTTGATATTATTCATTTACGACTTTCAACTGCATAATGATTATTTTAAATTTTCACTTGAATATGTAATACCTTAGGTAGTCTATGTTAAGTTAAACTTTATTTTATGATATCCTAAATGGCATGTTATTGTATATTCAAAAAAAACTTACTTTAAATGTTGTTATTCTTACCCGGACCAACGTGCCTCATCGGGTGGTCCAGCCTGCCCCGTGGTCGGGACAGGTTGGACCGCTCTACCATTTTTGCTTTGCGAATTAATACCAATTTTATTTATGAATATAATGAAATAAAATCAAGTATTTACATTCTTGAATAGTTTCCGAATCTGACAAAAAAAAAAATGCAATGAAAAATCTCTTAACAAAAAAAACAAAAAAAATTCAACAAAAAAAAGTGGATCGCTCTGCCCCGGCCTCCCCTACTGTAACTCCCAATTAGAGCTAATAATATAATATATTTAATTGTATATTATATTTACTGAGTTTCAGCAGAGTGCTACAAATATTGAGCATGAAATAAAAGAGACGAGAGTGGAAATTTTTTTTTTCTTGTATCACTTATTGCGCTGTTACACAAACTCCGATAGTAATAGTTCTGAAACTTCAAAACAGTTGAAGCTTGTAAGTGTAATCTTCAAAATTACAAATATTAAAACTGAATGAGTTTATAATAATCACTCGGATAAGCTTTATCGCTTGCTCCTCGTAATAACCTTCCCGGTATCTCTTCTAATAATTTTGGGAAGTGGCCCTTCAACTTATGTGAATTAATTATTTTTTACCTAGTGTGAATTAATAAGCTTTTCACAATGTATGAATTAATTTTGGTTTTTCACCTTGTATGAAATAATAATGCATTTCACCTTGTGAAATTTTGGTTTTCACCTTTAATTTTGGTTTTCCACCCTGTATGAATTATTCAATCTTCGCATTATTGCATAATTCCTTTGTATCACATTCACTTGTAATGTCACTAATCATTGACATAATTTCTTTTATAATTCTCGCTGCACTAAAATCACTGATAGTAAAAATTTTACTAATATTTCTATAGCACTGCAATATTTCAATAATAACTATTTGAATTCTTTCTAATACTTGAATCACAAATAATAGAATAATCGTATTCACGCAACTCGCAGAACAGTTCATTTACAAAGCTTCCCTAATTCGATTTTTACTTCACTTGAGTAACTTCGGTAACCTTTTAATTTCTTAATAACCAAAATAAGTCTCTTTATAATATTCCTTTAATTCTATAGTTAATATAATATTCTTCATAACTCTTTATTCCTAACACTCTTGTGATTTTAGAACTCGTGATTTCTTCCTCTTGCGAAATCTTCTCGACAAACATTATTCCGTTTCGTCATATACGCTTCAATGGAATACTGAATAAAGCTTTCTACTTAGTCTTTTGAGTGCGTTGAATCTTAACTAAACTTCTACTTATAGTTAATCTGTGAAGACCATTTTGAACAAACCCGCCAGATCCAACCTTTAGTTCAACTGTCCTCTATTCGTTGTGACGTCGAACGCGTCAGCGGCTGTCTTCCCTCTACGTCAGAAGCACTCGCAAAAAGCTCCCTCTGACTTGTCATTAACGCAACTCAAAATAATTAATTCTTACTGGTTTAATAGTTAATAGTCTAATGCTTAATACTCGAAATATTCGATACTCCATAGGCTGCAATCACTTTTATGTGTTTTCGTCTATGACGTCATCACTACATTACGATTTTAAGCCTTTTATAAATACTGATATTTATTTTATAAAAATAAAATAAAATCTCCTAGAACATGTACACTTTTGTAAGTTATAACTAATCAATAATGTAATGATTTATTTTTATATTCATTTATTTATTTATTTATTATTTATATTTTTAACTAAATTTTATTGTCTTATCTTTTTCCCTTAAAATAACCGTTAGTTTTATGAGGGGTCAGGTCAACGACCTTGACCACGCCCCTTCAACTTTTAACCCTTTACCCTTTTTTTTTAACTCTTTCCTTTGTTTTTCAAACCTATCAATGGCAGGTGATTTCTTTGTTCATTTTTGTATAAAAACCCATGTTTTTAAATAAAGATATATAGAACTTCCAAGCACTCCATTCAGTCTGATTTGCCGTCCTTTCGTCCTTTGAACCCACAAACACAACATTACAATATATATTTTCATTTTTTCCTTAACTAATTGCTTTCTGAGTTAAGGAAGTAGTTTTAAAAGATTTTGTGTTCTTTTTGGGAAGCATGAATTCCTATCCATTCAAATATGTTAGTCAGTGAATTCAAAATTTAATAAACATGCTGAATTCTTTAGTTAAAAAATAATGCTTTATGGTTATCCTAAAAGAGAAATAGTATATAGAAGTCTTCAATTTCTTTTGACTCATTACTTGAAGATCATAAATTATACTAAGATTGAGTCCTATATATTCAAACTTTTGCCATCTAACTAAAAAAGCTTGTCCAATCATACTGTCGAAAGTGATCATCAATAACCAAGATAGAAAGATACGGAGTGTTAGCTACTTCCAAGTATAGAATCCTCGTGAAATCAGACAGTTACATCACTCAATCATGTAAATATGTGTGTGTGTGTGTGTTGTATCAAAAAAAAAAATCTGTAAATTTAGAAAGACAAGACAATTAAGTATTCACTATTCGTAGTAAGTCTCGTAACCCAGAGATTCTTTGCAAATTTGATCGCTGATCATGATCATGCGAATGAGGATCTTGATTTGTCGTTTGGGAAGCATGGTATAAAACTTGCAAGTGTTAGCCATTGCTAATAACGTTGGCCATTCCATGTTGGTCAATAGCTCATTCCATTTCGTTCACCATCTTCTCAGATGGCACCGAATGAAGGCAAGGAATGAACACTAGCATATTGTTCCTGTAGATTCCTATGTTTTACATTTTATCGAGAATTATGACCGCCCAGGCCCCAGCAGCGCTTTTATAGCGTCCGATGACGCATCAAACCTCCTGACCATTGCGTATAGAAATTCAATTAGACTGTCGGAGGCCAACAAATGTATTTGTTTATTTTAGTTTCAATGTGTATTTTTTTGGTTTTTGTTTTCAAATTTCATTGGAGACATCATAATTCTAAAAAACTGCCGTCGCACATATTGAGGATAAAAAGACATTAAAAGTTAAAACATTTTAAAAAGAAACTACTAGTTTCGGCTTCGTTATGGATGAAGCCTTCATCTGGTTAAAATTTCATAAATTACTGAAATAAATAGTTGAGGGTAGGCTCCATGAGACCACCGGAAATCCTGGAATGCTGGGAAAAGGAAAGGGACATTTCATTGTGCCGGAGGGTCAGTTATTTTCTGATCAATCCAACACTGTTCTAAATTATAATAGAAAGATTATTCGTGATTTCACCAACAAAAACTGTATTTCAGAAATGACAGCCAAGAAAATGAAGGACAGAGCGCTACGCATTCCTGGAATAAAATTCCTGCCCAAAACACATAACGAACCTAACGACCAAGGAAATTTTCCGGTTAGACCCATTGTGAACTGCCATAGCTCGGCCATAAAAATGCTTTCTACCCTAATATACAACAAATTTTCTGAGGTTCCAAAAATTTCCCAATATGCTGTCAAAGACAATACAACTTTTGTGAAAATGCTTCGCAACTTGAATCTTCAGGCTAACTTTTCTTTTTTCTCTTGGATGTGGAAGCATTATTTATATCCATCTCCGTTGATCTGGCTATTAAGCTTTATTACACATGCAAACTAAAACAGCTTTTAATTTCATTTCATTACAGATACAAAATTAGATCATCTCCCTGATTGAAGCACTCTTCAAAATTCAATTCTTTTCTTTTAATAATGCGTTTTACAAACAGAATGCCGGTCTTTTTATGGGCCTCGCGGCTTCGGCCATTCTTGCCAAAATTGTTGTCATTTATAGAGGACCAGGCCTTTTTAATTTTTGACCCACAACAATTAAACGTTGGTTTGTACTCTAGATATGCGGATGATCTCATTTTCTATGCTGATTCCCCGCAACATGATGAAATCCTCCGAGTTTTTAATAATGTTCATATCAATATCAAATTTAAAAAGGAAGAGGAAAATCCTATCTTACATGATATTCCATTCCTTGACATTTTAATACAACGGTGCGATAAGACCGTACAAACATCTGTTTACCGAAACCAACAGCCCTACCCATCACCACTAATTTTAAATCCTCATGCCCATTGTCACACAAAATCAATAATCTTAGAATGGCTATTAACAGAGCCTTTAATATTTCCAGCAGTCTCATTTTATTTCAACAGGAGATCCGTAACATAAAATCTATCTTTCATTCTAATGATTACCCCATGCATTTTCTCGATAAATATACAGCCCGTTTTATTCAAGATCAATACCAGAAAAAAGATAAAGAAACTTTATCTGCTCCGGATAAAAGAAGATTTGTTTCCATTCCATTCCACCCCACCCTTTTCCCTGTTTTATCTAAAAAATTGCGGAGCCATAATATCATTTTGACATCTCCCAGCAATAACACCCTGGCCAAAATATGTGGAAATTTTGGGAAAACCCGCGAAACAGGGGACATCCCTGGAATGAAAAGGGGTAATTTACTCCATCCCGTTTGCCTTAAGTATATTGGAGAAACCGGGAAAAAATTGAAAAAGAGGTTGTACCAGCACGAGTACGCCATAAAAAATCGCGATCTAAATTATAATACCGCCTCCCACTCCCTAAAAACGGGACACAGATTGGACTTCTCCCGCGCGTCCATTATTGACAGCGAATCCAATGAATTTCGACGTAAGTGCAGGGAGTCCTTCTATATTTTAACTCACCCTAATACATATAATTTTCTTCTTTTTTTATGAGTTTAAGCCTTTCCCAGTGAGTGTTTATCACCACTCTTGATCTTACCAGTCTATGGTCGCTACCTGTATTAAATCTATTTAGTACTGTGATGTCTTTAATTATATGTTTTTTATTACTCAATATGTAGTCAATTTCATTTTTTGTTTTTCCATCAGGACTTCTCCAAGTCCATTTAGCATTTGGCTTTTTCCTGAAGTAAGTGTTCATGATGTATAGGTTGTAGTTGCTGGCAAAGTCTAAAAGCAATTCTCCTCTGTTGTTCTGTTGACCTAAACCATATCTTCCTGCTGAATCATGATAGTAATCTCCTTCTCCTACTATAGCATTGAAGTCTCCTATTATCATAACAAATTCTTCCGTATTGCTTGACAAAGTTTCTCCAAGGTCTTCATAGAATAATTCTATTTCTTCTTCTGATGACTGGGATGTTGGTGCATAAATTTGGATAAATTTGATTTTGTATTTTTCGTTTAGTTTTATCGTCAATTCTGCTATTCTGTTACTAATTTGTCTAAAATTTGATGTTCTATATTTTATATTTTTATTGACAACAAATCCGATTCCAATAGTTCTGTGTGTGGTTTCCCCGTAGTTGTAGAATTTGTGACCGCTTTTCAAGGTTTTCAGCTCTTCCCCTTTTCTTTTCGTCTCACATAACCCTATTACATCCCATTTTATTTCTTTAAGTTCAATTTCGAGTTCAGCCAATCTGTCTTCTCCATTTAATGTGCGGCAATTATATGTGCCAATGTTAAGCGTTATTTTGTTTTTATCGTAATGGGTGTTTAGTTTCCCTTGCTTTACATCTGGATCCGTCCTCCTGTACAGGTTTAGGTGCGGCCCTTCATATAGGGATACTGTAGTCACGTTTGGTTGTTGCCCATTTTGGCCTTGGCTTATACGGCCTTCCTTCTTTCTTGCTGGCATCTTGTTTGGGGGGGTTGAAAGTCTAATCTCCCACGCTGACTTTCAACGGCATATTGGGAAATGCATTTTATCCCTAGCTGCCAGGGTTAATAGTATAGGCCGCTCCTGACATGGAGAACAGACGCCTTCTGCTGCTGCTCCATTGGAGTACAGACGCAGCATGGAGTGCCACCGTTGGTCCGTGATAGGACTCATCCGCCAGCATCTTCACCAATTTCACCAGTTTTGGTCTGCCCCGGGTATTTGATTTCCCCGGTACCACCCATATCTGGGAGGCGTTCCCCTATCCGCCACCTGGGGAGGCACCCGATGGGGGACTGGCAACCCCGCACGAGAGTGGTGATAAACACTCACTGGGAAAGGCTTAAACTCATAAAAAAGAAGAAAATACCCTCATGCAGAGAAATCAACAGAGAAAAACTTGAACTTGAAATAAACAAAACAATCATGGAAACACCCACAGATGATATAGAGGGGCTAAATAAACATATAACAGATACACTGTCGAAGGCAAAAAAAGAAGTCATAAAAAATGAAAAACGAACGAAGACAAATAAATTATCTCAAAATACCTTAGATCTACTAAAGAAAAGAAGAGAGTTTAAGAAAGATATAAATGACAGGTCCAGAATAGAATATACTGAACTTTGTAAAACTATCAGAAAAAATATGAGGAATGAAATAAGAACTTATAATACAAATATTATCAGGAAAACAATTGAAAATAATTCAAGCATGAAGATTCTTAAAAGAGGCCTCGCTGAAGGTACAAATGAAATAATAGCCATAGCAGAAAAAGATGGAACAATAACCAGGAATACAAAGAAAATAGTCAGAAGGGTACAAGAATTTTACTCAGAATTATACAAAGATGATACGAAAATAATCAGGACTCAGAAGGATTCGGACTATCAACAAGAAGTACCAATGATCACAATATCAGAAATTAAAACAGCTCTAAGAGATATGAAAAATGAAAAAAGTCCCGGAGAGGACCAAATAGAAATAGAAACAATAAAAATGGGAGGAGATAAACTAATGGAAATTCTGGCCTCTCTATACAATCTATGTTTGAGAGAACGAAGAATCCCAGCGAATTGGAATAATGCCAAACTAATACTGATCTTTAACAAAGGACAAAAGGAAGAAATAAAAAATTACAGACCAATAAGTCTACTTTCCAACTTATACAAGATTTTTACCAAAATAATTACCATCAGACTCACTCCCACATCTCCCTATCCCCAAAGTTGTTTACTGCTGCACTTGATCTTATTTTCAATAGATTAAACTGGAAGGGGGAAGGAATTAAAATAAATCAAAAGAGGATTTCCCATCTAAGATATGCAGATGACATAGTAATTATATCAAGAGATCCCCAGCAGCTGGAGAAAATGTTAATAGATATAAACCAAGAAAGCAAAATCATAGGATTAAAAATTAATAAAGAAAAAACCAAATTAATGTTCAACAAATTTGTGAAACCAAGGAATATTCAGTTGGAAAATCAAGATATCGAAATTGTAGAAACATTTAACTACCTAGGACAAATATTACAGATTAATGGGGGGATGGAAAAGGAAATCAAAAGAAGAATTCAACTTTCATGGATGGCTTTCAAGAAAATGGGGTATATTTTTAAAGCAGACATACCTATAAGCCTAAAAAGACAAGCCTACAACCAGTATGTCCTACCTGTATTAACATATGCCGGAGAAACATGGACAACGACTAAAAACCAAGAAAATAAGATTAGGGTTTCTCAGAGACGTATGGAAAGAAACATGTTAAATATAACATTGAGAGATATGAAGAAAAACACATGGATCAGACAACAGACCAAGATACAGGACGCAGTTATATGTCTAAAGAAGTCAAAGTGGAGGTGGGCAGGACACCTGGCCAGAAAGACTAGGGAAAACTGGACGAGCCTGACCACGTTTTGGAAACCCTCCACAGGTCAAAGGAAGAGAGGAAGACCAAGGGGCAGATGGAAGGATGAGATGGAGAAGTTTGCGGGGAAGAGATGGAGAAGTAAAGGTGATGACCGTAAACGATGGAGATGTATGGGGGAGGCCTTCGTCCAGCAGTGGACTGATAAAGGCTGAATGATGATGATGAATACATATAATGAATATGTTTAATATTCATATAATGAATATAATGAATGTTTATCAGTTCATGACATAAGGCATTATGGTTTGCACAGAAAATACAAAGGCTCAAAATATTTTTTTTTAATGAAATATAATATTTAAACATTTTCTCCCCTCCGGCACAATGAAATGTCCCTTTCCTTTTCCCAGCATTCCAGGATTTCCGGTGGTCTCATGGAGCAAACCTTAGCTATTTATTTCACTTAATTTATTAAATTTTAACCAGATGAAGGCTTCATCCGTAACGAAGCCGAAACTAGTAGTTTCTTTTTAAAATGTTTTAACTTTGAATGTCTTTTTATCATCAATATGTGCTACGGCAGTTTTTTAGAATTATGATGTCTCTAAATTGGCGCACGTTAAAATTCTTACTTCAAATTTTATTGTACTGTCTTGGTTTTTAACTTACATTTCTGTTCATCTACGCAGGGCCGGAACTAGGGGGGGGGGGGGGGGCGGGAGGGGGGGCCCCGGGCCGGGGGGGGGGGGGGGGGGGGGGGGGGGGGGGGGGGCGGGTGGGTGCATCAGCCCCGGGCGCCGGCTTGGAGGGGGCGCCGGTTTGGAGGGGATGTCGAAGGCGCCAGCCCAGACACGGGGCGCCGAAAAAGCGAAGAAATAGTAAATTATTTTCTGTATGTTACAATTTTTCAAATAATAAAGCATTATTTGTGCGATTTAGTTTTTAACGTCTTCAATTTTATTTTAAGTTAATTTGATGTAATTTAAAAAGCAGTAATCATATCACATAGATATTAAAAATTCATTATTAATTGAGAATTATCCCTGCCCAGTTTCAATCGGCCATACGCAACTTACAACCGATCTTCGTAGGTGCTCCAGCTTGTGTGGCAACTTTCGGCTCGTTGTGGTTAAATGCAGATAAATTTTTGGAGGGAAATTTTTGTTCTTGGAAATCACTTGAAACTTCAATGAAAAAGGGAGGAGTAGATAAAGAGGTACAGGAATATATAGCAAGAGAAGAAACTCACTGGAGACAAGTGCTCGCTGTATCATTGATGCAATAGTATTTTTAGCAAAACAAGGAGGGCCATTAAGAGGATCATCTGAGCTAGATAATTTTGGTGATCTAAGAAGTGGGAGATTTTTAAACACAATCGATTTGATTTCCCATTACAATGCTGATTTACGTGATCATATTGATCGCAATAGAAAAGGTCAGATTCGATATTTTTCCCCACAAGATATAAAATGAATTTCTCACGTTAATTAGCAGCAAAGTAAGAGAAGATATTCCCAAAAATGTGAAAGATGCCAAATACACTCATTACCAAAAAAAACGACGACTTAGAAGGAGTTGTCCGATTGTAATGAAATTTCGTATGCAAAGACATTGGGACCGCCCATGCAAATGATTAAACTTTGGTGTCCAATGAATGAATAGCGAGAGCTACAGCGCATCGGAACTGCGCACTCAGCAAGTGTATATAAGAAGCGATTCTCAATCTGATGGTCAAAATTTCTGTTGCATTGTGAGTTAGATACCTTTCAACGACTGAAAAAATGCCTCGCAGCAGGATTCGAGCAGGATTGGATTGAAAGAGACAGGTTGGGCAAATCAGAGAATCGCTCGTTATGTGGGTCGAAGTGATGCGGCGATTAGAAGATGCTGGCAGGAATGAAAGGACAATGGCAGATTTCAGCGTCATGAAGGTAGCGGTCGCCCTAGGGCCACAGCAGAGCGGCAGGATAGAGTGAGTGTCAGATCAGCTGTCACAGCGCCTGAATCATCGTTATCAACCATCAGACGTGCGGCCCGCACATGAGTGTCCACCATGACCATTCACAGACGGCTGAGAGAGCGACATCTACGGTCGTACCGACCGCTACGCTACCTGCCACTCATGTCTGCACACCGTCGGGCCACATTACAGTGGTGCTTGGCTCGATCCGGTTGGAATGATGCTGACTGGGGACGTATAGTGTTTAGCGACGAATCCCGCTTCCAACTGTGTCCTGACGATCGTCGCAGACGTCTGGAGACGTCCAGGGCAGCGTACCGATCCTGCTTTCACTATTGCACGCCATACAGGCCCTCAACCAGGAGTTATGGTCTAGGGTGCCATTTCCCTTGATAGCCGGACCCCTTTGGTCGTCATTAGCGGCACACTTACAGCACAGCGGTACGTCGACGACATTCTGAGATCTGTTTTGCTACCCTTCCTTTTGCAGTACCCTGGCCTTATTTTTCAGCAAGATAATGCCAGACCACATACGGCACATGTTGCTATGACCTGTCTTGCAGCTTGTGAAACACTTCCTTGGCCAGCCAGATCCCCAGATCTCTCTCCAATCGAGCATGTCTGGGATATGATGGGAAGGCGACTGCATCAACCAGGGAATGTGGATGACCTAGCCCGACAATTCGAGCAAATTTGGCAAGAAATACCGCATCAGGGAGCTTTATCACTCTATGCCACGTCGTGTGGCAGCTTGCATTCAGGGTAGAGGTGGGTCAACACCTTATTGAGCTCGTTATTTTGTAACTCTGTAACTCTTAAATAAATCATTCAATTTCTCTGAAATTTTAATAATTTTCTATTCTGTAGATAATCTTCCTCTCCACCAATTTTTGTCTCCATCGGACAACTCCTTCTAGGTGTGTCGTTTTTTTTGTTATTGAGTATATTTTTCAATTATATTTGATGCTACCCCAGATATAAGCCACAAAGAACAGATGACCCAAATTATTCGGTATGTGAAAATGACTGAAACTGGACCTGA
>JAFIDM010131227.1:20712-31575 GCA_023159025.1 Thereuonema tuberculata
AAGAATGATTTGAAGTTTAACTGAATGTCTCATTTCTTAATGTTACCCACTTCTGTAATTTCAGATTAACAAATGAAGAAAAAAACCTTTTACTTTTTAGATTCCGTTAAAAATTATTACACAAAATACAATAGAGGAGTGCTGTAATTTCACAACTGAATTTCACTTGATCTGTTTGCACTGTAGTGTAATGTGTTGATGATTAATGCTACGAAGCTGTAATTAATAGCATTGACTTAAGTACAGGAAAGTGTATGCTTTTGTTTTTTATTAAATAGTTTTAAATGGAGTGAGTATGGGGTGGAGGGGGAGGAGGGGGCGCCGAAATATACCCTTGCCCCGGGTGACAGGAGGGCTAGTTCCGGCCCTGCATCTACGTGTTGAGACCTTGCTCTTTACTCGTTTCCCAGCTGCTGAACGCTAATGTGCGAGAAACTTGTCGTTGGATGTCATCTAGTAAACAATGGGTCTCAACCTAAGAATGTCCTAAATTTGTTATTTATTCAAGCAATTATTTAGAAACCATCAGATTGAAAAGTATCATTAAAATAAATGCTACTTACTTGTTAGTCAAAATTTAGCAAATAAATAAAACATTTTTTCAAAACATAATATTCAATCTCATCTTCAAAAAACAAGGTAGAAAACCATTGTTGTTTAAGCCTACATTCCTCATTGTCATTACATCAGTCTATTGGTATGTTTGTGTGTGTGGGTGTTTCTTATAACTTTTGAAGGACGACAAACATTTCCATAGAAACCACTGGAATCAAAACCATGCATTTTGTAATGACTTCAACAATGGCTATTAATCTTGTTATTTAATTCATTTTTGATAATATTAAAATTAATCCATTTCAGAAAACTTTAATCCCACCCAAAACACTTCGTGTAAAATAAGTTGCCAAGACTCACACGCTCATAATGCTTTCACTGTTAAAAAGATATGAGATCTCATGTAGAGCCAAGCCCCTAACTCTACGAGGCCTAACTTTACAAGCCCTAACTCTAAAAACCCTATATCTTGGTCAAAAAGTATGCCTTGGCCGTTTCGTGGCTGTTACACAAACAATCCCATGGAGTTATGTAAAGGATATGGAGTATGCCAAGGCATACTTTTTTGACCAAGATAGTAGGGTTTTTAGAGTTAGGCATGTATAGTGAGGGGCTTGGCACTATACGAAATCTGATAACTTTTTAACAGTGAAAGCGTTAGGAGCATCTTGGCAACGTATTTTACATGAAATGTTTTGGGTGAGATGAAATAGTTCCATGAAACGGCCAAGCCATACTTTTTGACCAAGATATAGGGTTTTTAGAGTTAGGGCTTGTAAAGTTAGGCCTTGTAGAGTTAGGGGCTTGGCTCTACATGAGATCTCATATCTTTTTAACAGTGAAAGCATTATGAGCATGTGAGTCTTGGCAACTTATTTTACACGAAGTGTTTTGGGTGGGATTTGATTTCTTTTTGTAGAATGAGATCTGATAACTTTTTAACAGTGAAAGCGTTATGAGCATGCGAGTCTTGGCAACCCCTTATTTTACATGAAATGTTTTGGGTGGGATTATCTATTACAACTTAATTTAGTTTTAAGATTATTTAGAAAATCGATTTTTTTTTCAATACCCTACTTTTCTGTTTTTCTATTGGTCAACTTGTATATACAAGCTGTTTGCACTTTTGTAAGAAATCACATTATTACACAGTATTATTTAGGCCGAAGCATTGAGGGTACGACGTATTTCAGATCTCAATAAAATCCAAAGTATAAAAGCTAGATAAATGAAACTTAGCGTATTTCATTAGTATGGTAACTGCATCTTATCCTGAAAATTTGAGCTCTCTAGTTTTATCCAGGCCGAAGCTATGAGGGTTCGATAATAAATAACCAGACCCCCCCTTTATGAGGGGTTGGAATGTGAAAGTTACGGATTTCTTAATTTTTTTGTTGTTTGTGTGCTAATCCTAACCTGCATACCAAATTTCAGCTTTCTAGGACTTCAGGAAGTACCCTAGAGGTTTTGATGATCATGAGTCAGTGAGTCAGTCAGTGACGGAATCGACGTATTTTAGGTATTAATAAAACCCAAAGTATAAAAGCTAGATAAATGAAACTTAGTGTATTTCATTAGTCTGGTAACTGCATCATATCCTGAAAATTTGAGCTCTCTTGTATTATCTAGGCCGAAGCTATGAGGGTTCGAAAATACGACGAAACACTTCCAGAAAAGGTACGTAGTGCCCTTCCTGCCTTCGGCTCGTCTTGGCGGGGGCACTGCCGTGCCCCCAGATAAGGAATTCGAATCCAATTTATTTTTTTTTATTTAAAATCCATGAATTTTACTGTTTGTGATATTATAGTTTAATTTAAATAAACAATTAAAAAACAAACTTTAAGAAGGTACATTTTAAGAAAAATAGAAACTTCTTAAGTATTGTACTGGAAGCCGAATATCAAGAAGAGCTCATCATATAAGTCAATAATACGTACTTACAATCACGTTAAATGTAACTGCCGAAGATTAAAGGCTTGGGCTACACCAGCGTTGAAAACACCGCGTTAGTTTAGCCCCTAAACATTCTTATAGGGGTAAGATAAAGGAAAGTGCACCTTGAAGGACTGAGCGTTGCCTAAGCTTGTAGACCAGCACTAAGATCTGTTAGAGTGACCCACATGGTGTCTTAACCAAACCGTGGTGGAGAGAAACTGTGCCAATACGTCCTAAATGAGTAGTGACCGAACTTTACTAAAATATACAAACAACTTGCATTTAACAAAACTTTACACAATTAAATTTAATTTATTACTTATCTGAAAGTAAGAACAACGATGCCCAAAAACAAATGTCTTGTCAGTAATGGCCGACGCCTCGTCGAAATGGCTTAGTTTTCAGTAGCCAGCACTAGAGTGCAACAGCTGTCAAGTAGCAGGTGCCATTTACCGACTATTTTGTGTATTACTATTTTATATAAGCAGATGGTCACCTTGTGCACTCTGACCACCTTTGGGTCACCTACTTTATTTATTTTAGTTAATAACAGAATTTGGGAGATATTTCGTTTTAAAAAAATTTAGTGCTCTTAAATAAGAAAGAAAGGAACAATTCTTAAAGATGATATTATCTTTTTCTTTCTGAAAGTTTAAAAGCCTAAAATGTCAAAATATACATAAGTTTTAACGTGTGCATTTGAATGATGAATGAAATGAGACGCCGACACACAGATTTAATTAAAAATATATTAACACATTAAAAAGATATATGGACCGGTTTCGCTACAGTTACATAGCTTTCTCAACTGAGTAAAACTAAAAATTACATGTTCTTAAATACAACAAAAACTGGAATGGTGATTAGCATAACAGGCACTGGACCAATGGGGGGCGAAGGTGCAGAGGACCAATGAGATCAGAGCTGCGTTGTTTGCCGCCGTAATAACTTCTGAACAGGACAGGATGTGAACATCACCGGATGTAGAGGCCATAGCTGCCAAAAGACGCACGTGGGTAGACCTAATAATAAATAAATAAATAAAAGAAGGGGAAAAAAAATAAAAATAAAACGAAACAAACGAAACGTTGAAGTACTATTTAGGAATAGGAAATATAGGTTTATTAATTCTGTATTCTGCTATAGATTGAACTGATACTGAAGAATTATAACAATTTGGGGAGGTGAGGATAAGGATGGACTCCTTACATTTTCTGATGAAAAGATTGCGTTCCTTGCATAGAACTGACGGGTTGGCGAAATTGATGGAGTGACCGAGCTGATGGGAATGGGATGCAGTATTATAATTAAAATCTTTATTAGCAACAGCGTAAATGTGCTGCGACATTCAAACGTGAAGCTTTTGCATTGTTTGACCGACATAAAAGCAAGTATTATTGTGACATTGGATTGCGTAAACCACGTTAGAAATACGTTTAATATCAGACTGGGATCTAGATGGTTGTAAATTACGAATTAAGATATTAGTACTTTTCGAAGTCAAAGAAATATTAAGGGGTCGAAGGATACTTTGAATTGCATGAAATAACTGGGGGTGGAACGGAATAGATATGAAATTGGTTAGTTTAGGCTTACTATTAGGAATGCATGTGTATTGCTTACGAATTGCGCCACTGAGATGTTTATTTATGAAGAAGTTTGGGTAGTTATTATTCTGAAGAATTGAGCGGATAGTTTCAATTTCACGGTTGAAATTGTCTAGGGTATTGCATAAAGAGAATGCTCTATAGACAGCCATATAAATGATATTAACTTTAAAAGCTGTAGGACAGTAAGACAAATCATTAAGGGTAATACCTTGGTAAGTTTTTTTACGAAAGACCGAGGTTTGAATGGATCCATTGTGACGTGTAATGAGCAGGTCCAAATATGGAATTGAGTTATTGTTTTCTTTTTCGATAGTAACTTTAATATCATGATGTATATCGTTAATGATATCCATGATTCCATCTTGGATAGATAAATCCGAGTAGAAAAGCATATCATCAACGTATCTGCAATACAATGGGATAGATATTCCCAGTTCGTTGTAGATATGGAAGGCGGTATCTTCTATGTAGATCATGACAATTTCCGCAAGTGGTAGGCAGAGTAATGGTTTATTTATGGGTTTGTCCTCTTCCGCTTTCCTTGCGGAAATTGTCATGAAAACTAAGCCATTTCGACGAGGCGTCGGCCATTACTGAGAAGACATTTGTTTTTGGGCATCGTTGTTCTTACTTTCAGATAAGTAATAAATTAAATTTAATCGTGTAAAGTTTTGTTAAATGCAAGTTGTTTGTATATTTTATTAAAGTTCGGTCACTGTTCATTTAGGACGTATTGTCACAGTTTAAGAATTTCATGGTAATGACATTGTATATTTGTGAAAACAATGTGCTGAGATGTGTACACAAGGTGGCCCACCAACCTGGCCACCTTGGGAACACAAATACATCCATTTATAAATCCATTTATCTCATATTTTAATTATTACTTTTGCATAATACGCAATTTTGGAATATTATATGTTCATTACATGTTTAACTTTTAAATTTCTTCACATCAAAAGATACTAAACTGGGGAAGGGAATTGGGAAGAAATTGGTTGGTGAACAGGAGAATAACACGAAGAAAAATACCTTGATGTTTAAGGAAAAACCGAGCGGTAAAAAACTAGACAGCAACCAAAGACAACCTGATGATGACACGTTGAAAAAAGCTGATGTTAGTCTGCCTAGCACAAGTGGAACAAAGGAGACACAAAAGGAAAGCTGGTACTGTCATCTGTGCAAAACGGACAATATAATTGACATGAGACTGTGCACCCAATGTTTTAAGATTTGTCCACGAGAAGTGTAAAGGACTTACAAAAGATGACAAATTCAAAGATTTCAAGAGTACTTTTTGCATTGACTCAGATTGAAAGACTTACACAAGGCGACAGCATCAAAAATTTTAAGTGTACTTTTTGAAAGACTTTTTTCCTCTATATTTTGTACGCATATTTAGTATTAAGACTTTAGGCATGTAAAACTAGCAGCTTATAAAATACTGAATTTAGTTATAAAGTGTTAAAGTCCTTTCAATCCTTGGAAAATATAATTTTTAACAAAATAAATATGTGGGCGACATTAGGTGCTCTCATCTATAAGTAAAAATGAAAACAAAAACGCATGGGTCTCACAGACCCATCGCGACCACTGCCGGGTTAAGTATTAAATACCCATAGGCTGTTCGATATCAAATATCCAAATACATAAACTATCCTGTCCTTATCCTCGTGTTTTCCATCCTCTAATTAAAAGATTAATTAAAATTTATTTAATCTTTTGTTTAATCTTTTATTTATTATATGTTTAAGAGTATTTTATAATGATGTAACACTTTTGACCGAGTGCATCAAACCTCCGTTAACTTGATGGCTGCTGAAGCAACGATCAAGTGACATTTTCTGTGTACTAACGTTCGTGATGGGTTTAACAGCCGCCAAATCGCTGATCCCGATGCTAAATTTTAGCAGCTGGGAAACTGGCAAGTTAAAATTGCGGTGTATTCCGCTGATGATGAGGACCTTGTAGTCCTTGAAACTGACCGGTGTGTATTTTTTAAAAATGTCAATTATATCTTTAAACTTTTTGTCTTTCGATGTTCTCTTTTTTTTAAAAAAATTTTAAGCAACATTGTTAAACATAATGAATGAATGAACATAATGAATGTAGATATCGCTTCTTTAAAAGATAATTTCATTTCTGAATTTTTTACCTAAGGATATATTAATTAAAAATAAATTCAAAATAATAAGGATAAGGAATGTTAATTTATTCGTTTTACAACTCTGAAGTCAAATTGACAAACGTCACTCGGCACTAAACATCTTTTCACTTCGGAGCTCAACAGTAACAGTATCTTCTTCTTTCTTCGAATTTGGCCGACTATGGACCACGTGAAATAACTCATGATTATTTTTCTACTTTCTTTCTTCTCTTCCAGTATTCTTTCATTCTTTCACTATGTTGTTTCCTTCTTTCTTCCGTCCATTTTGCTCCCGTCTTCTTCTTTGCCTTTTCTTGAAAACCCTTGAATCCCCTGATCTTTTTTCTGAATTCTTCTCTTCTCTCCACCTCTTCTCCATCTATTTTCATTTCTTCCATGTCTTTTCTGACCTCCTTGATCCATGTCATCTGAGTCTTGGGGTTTCTGTCGAAGAAGGTGAATAATCTCTTCGTCAGTCTACCTTCACTCATTCTTTTAATGTGTCCGTAGAAAGCCACTCTTCTTTTCCTCATTGTGTCAGTTATTTTTTCTGTTTTTGCGTAGATTTCTTTGTTGTTTCTCAGTTTCCATTTTCCATCTTCATATTTTGGTCCCAGGATTTTCCGTAAGATCTTTCTTTCCTTTTTTTCTACCTCGTCCAATTGTCTGGCTGTGTTTAGTGCAAGGCATTCTGAGGCATAGAGGCCTTCTGGCTTAATGACTGTATTGTAGTGCCTAATTTTAGCGTTTATAGATATGGACTTCTTGTTGTATATATTTTTTGTCAAATGGAATGACAGTTCCATTTTTCTTGCTCTTGCTAGGACCGCTTCTTTGTCAAGGGCGTTTGGTTGAATTATTTCTCCCAGGTATTTGAATTTATTAACCCTCTTGATTTTCCCATACTTTGTTGTGATCTGTCCTGGTGCATCTTTTCTATTGGTCATGTATTCCGTCTTTTCATAAGATATTTGTAGTCCAGCCTTTTCTGCCGTCTCTTTCAGTATATTTATTTGTCTTCTTGCATCTTCAATGTTTTCCGCTAGTATTGCAAGATCGTCTGCAAAAGCCAGGCAGTCAATTTCCAAGTTATCTTTCTTTCTTCCTATTTTTATTTTCTTGATTCCTTCCTCTTCCATTCTTTTCCTCCACTCTCTCATTACTTTCTCCAGCACACAGTTGAAGAGCAATGGGGAAAGCCCATCTCCCTGTCTTACTCCTGTTTTCACCTCAAATGGTTCTGAAATCTCTCCCAAAAATTTTACTTTTGACTTCGTGTTTGTTAGAGTTTTTTTGGTGATCGCAATTGATTTGTCATCAGCTCCGAATTCCTCCAATATATTGAAAAGTGTGTCTCTGTCTATAGAATCGTATGCCTTTTTGAAGTCCACGAATGTCACATGAATGTCCTTGGATCTCAGTCTCCTGTACCTTATTATGAGTTTCAAATTTAATATCTGTTCTGCACATGATCTTCCCTTCCTGAATCCTCCCTGGTAGTCACCTAATTGTGGATCCAGTTGGGCCTCCAATCTGTTTTGTAAAGCTTTGGAAAGGATTTTGTATGTAACCGAAAGGAGTGAGATTCCCCTATAATTGTTGGCATCAGTTTTATCTCCTTTTTTGTGTATAGGGTGGATCATGGCTGTTTTCCAATCTTCCGGTATTTCCTCCGTTTCCCAGATATTTTGTATTATTTTATGTAGGCTTTTGACTATTTTGATATCTACGCTTTTCCACATTTCTGCTATAATTGAGTCCTCTCCTGGAGCTTTATCATTTTTTTAGTTCTCTAATAATCTGTTGGATTTCTGCTAGGTTCGGTGGCTTGGAGTTTTCAAATTTACATTTCGGATTTTGTTTAGGGAATTTTGTTTTCGGTTTTTCACAGTTCAGTAGTTTTTCGAAGTATTTTGCAAGTATTTTGCAGTTTTCTTGGTTATTCAGGGCTATCCTTCCTTCTTCGTTTTTGAAACATAGGTTTGGTGGTTGATATCCCTGAATGTTTTGCTTAAAGGCTTTATAGAATGTTCTTGTGTTGTTCTTTTTAAAGTCTTCATCTATTTGTTGTAGTTGGATCCTATCAAAATTCCTCTTGTTTATTCTTATTGTTTTTGCTGTTCGTGCTCTCTGTTCTTTGAATATGATGTAGTCTTCGTTGTTTTTGGTTGAGTGCCATTTTTTCCAGGTTTTAATCCTTTGTTCAAGGGCCTCTTCGCATTCTTCATTCCACCACCTGTGTTTTTTTTGTCTCGTGAGTGGGGCTATTTCCATTGATGTCTTAACTATTTTCGTTTTGATTTCATCCCATTCATCCGATTTTATGTCTAATTTTTCTTGGAATTCTTGTTTCTTTAGCTTTAGTGTTTCTATGTTGATCCTCTGTATTGTAAAATTTTTGTTTCGTGTCTTTTTTTGGGGGATAAATTTCAGTTTTAGCGTTGTAAGGTAATGGTCCGTTTCTATGTTTGCACCTTTTCGAACTTTTACATTCATAATTTCTTTCTGGTTATTGAAAGAGAAGGCGACGTGATCAATCTGGAATTCTCCCAAGCTGTGGTTTGGTGATTTCCATGTTTTTTGTTTTCTGGGTAGGTGTCTAAAATTTGTTGACATAATTTAAGGTTGAAACCCCTGCACAATTCTATTAGTCTCTCCATTTTTGTTGGTTCTTTTGTGTGCGGGGTATTCTCCTACTGTCTTTTTGTATTTTTTTTCATTTCCAATCTGCGCGTTGAAGTCGCCTAGTAGGATCTTAATATTTTTTCTGGGGATCTTTGAGAGTTCATTTTCCAGGGACTCCCAGTACTTCTCAACCTTTTCTGGGTTTCTTTTGTTGCCTTCGTTAATGGGAGCGTGACAGTTTATTAGGGTATATGTCTTATTTGCACATCGTAGTGTCATGATTGCGAGTCTTTCATTTGGTGAGTAGAAGTCCGTTATAGAATTGATTATCTTCCTGCTCACGACGAATCCGTTTCCTAGGTGTGGTATACCCTTTCCCATTGGGTTTAGGCCTTTTTTACCCTTGAAGATCCTATATCCTTCGGATTCCATTATAATTTCGTCCGTGAATCTCGTTTCTTGGAGGGCTAGGATTCAGATCTCATATTCATCTAGTACTTTGATTAGTTGCTTTAGTTTTCCTGTTTGTAACAGTGAGTTTATATTCACTGTTCCAAAGAATTATATTTTTTTTGTTTTGAGCTTCAAAGTTGGTGTTTCCTGTGGCTTTGGTTTGTTGCATGTTGTTTCGGGCTCTCCAGAATCCGATGGCCCGATTGCGCCGCCCTTTGCGACGAAGGATTCCCTGTTTAAGATACCTCCTGGAGTAGTTCTATCTAGAGAAATTTTCATCATGCAGTAACAGTATCGTTTTAATAATAAAATCTTATTTAAAATAACTCATAATAATAAAACTTACTGAATTTTAAAGCACAGTTGATTAATAATTTTTTTTCTATGACCTACGATGTTAGACGAGAACAGGTGGGTTTCAACGACCGGTATAAATGATATAAATGTCTAAAATTAAAAAAAAAATATCGACTTCTTTTCTATCCAAGTTTTGTCTTGCATTGCGGTTGGATTTTATCCTTTTGTGGATTTAAAAAAAACTTTGGTTACCTCTTCCACATCGACTCTAACTAATGCATGGTTTTCATTGACTTCTTTGTTCTTTTAAGGATGCCTATCTCTTCTTGTTCTCTAGGAACATTGGAGAATGTGCACCACAAGGAACCTGAACTTGATGGCACTTAATGTCATTTTCCTTATATTTTTTTTTCTTTTTATTGGACTCTTCTGAAAAATCTTTCATTTTAATTCCATAAGTAGAAATGTTTTATCTGTAATGCTGAAATAACCAAAGTTAAATAACTACGCTTTTATAACATTAAAACAATAGAATAGCCATAATACAATGTTAGACATGAACATATTTGAAGTATTAAATTTCTTTTCAGGTATTATTTACTCTATTCATATATAAAACCTTTAGATCGAATATTACCATAAGAACCAATGTTATATCTACTTTCGTAATATCGTGAGCATCAAGAAATCAGTAGCTCAGGTGTTTGTATGTAGTGTAGGGGGACTGATTAAGTATTAAATATCCATAGGCTATTAGATATCAGATACCCAAATACATAAAGTAGATGATAGATAGATCTATCTAGTAATAGACAGATTTTTTAATTTCTATTCTTAAATTTTGTTTCAATAGTATTCATTGTTATGATGATTTTCGATCTAATATGTCAGTAAAATAAATAATACCTGAAAAGAAATCCAGTACTTCATGTATGTAATCACTGTTCTTTAGTTGCCTAACATTGTATTATGGCTATTCTACCGTTTTAATGTTATTTAACTTCTGATATTTTTATGATGAAAGAAAAAATAATTCACTTCTTAAAATAAAAGCCTTTTTTATGAGTCCAAGAAACACACTTTATGTATAGCCTATTGCTTATATCAGTAATATTATATCAGTTTTGTAATATGGGGGCCAAAATTGACTTTGCTGTGAATCTCGCGGGCCACAATGTGGCGAAATCTCCTATTCAACAACCAAAAAAAAAACGAAATCTCCTATTCAACCAAAAAAAAAAA
>JAFIDM010131228.1:0-31543 GCA_023159025.1 Thereuonema tuberculata
TATTTGATTTTGTTTTTTTCTAGCAACTCGTGGATATCTTTGATTTTTATATATCAAAAGAGCTCTTGTCAATTTATTACCTGATCACAGAATGAAACAAATTAAACAAACCTTCTACAATATTCCTGCTTTGCAAAAAAAATAATACCTTATTAATTCCATCCATTAATGTTTATTCCTTCTTTATCTTCACAACAATTGTGATATCTCGCAAAATGAATTTACTGTGCTTCTTTATATTTAAAAATCTCTAAATCGGTTATAACACTTCTAATTATAAAAGTTAATCCATTAAATAAAATTTTTGTTGCTTTATAATAACCTCAATGTTAATAGTGTAATGATTTATTTGTAACGAGTAATTGTAATGAGAACCGTTTTGGAGATTTTCAAATGTAAAGCAGGGCTGAAGAAGCAGAGTAATTCCACTCTGGGAAATATCGGAATTCAAGTGAAGATGGAGAAGGAATAAACGCCAATTGATGGAATATATATGAATATTTACTACGTTTAAGTTGTAGATGTTAATGTTTGTGTATATTTTTCAAGCCATCTTTTCCGAAATATACGTAATGAAGCTTAGGAAAATAAAGGGTGAAATGCTATAAATATTGATTAATGTTGTAACTAATTAGATATTACCTTATATCATTGGTCAATATATATATAGTAAAAGTTATATAAATATGAACCTTATCTAATACCTTATGTAGCAAGGAGAGCTACTGAGGCCAATCAAAAGCTCCTGTTTGTATTTTCAAATTATAGAATTTTGTTAAAACCATTTTTAGTGTATTTAATTTTTAATTATAAAAAATAAGAAAATATACTGCAAAGTGTATACAAGATGGTTATAATGAAAACTGGTCTATTTACAGCATCCTGCAGCTGCAACCAATAGTCGGAGTCACACAAAAAGTTGTGCACATACTATTCTAAAGATGCGTTTAACGATTCTTCAAAACAAAAATTAGTTAGAAAAATTGTCCGCTAGAAGTCGGTTTTTACAACAATGAAATTAATTGTAGAAAAAAAATAATATGCAATGCTGTAGCAACAGAGTAGGGTTTTAATTGTAACGTTTGTTATTTTATAATGTAAAACGATCTAAATATCATCACAATTACATAGGGTTAATCTTTATGCAAAGAGAAAACAATTTGATACCAGGAACGCAGGCGACATCGGGCTACAAATAATCAGTGGTGAAATGAGAACGTGTTATTAGCAACAGCCGCGATGACGATGACTTTACAAGAATGAGTGTTGATGGTCAAGTTTTACTATGAAATTCATGCTAATGCTGCAGCTGCGATTCGTGAATTTCGTCGGGCTAAAAAAAGTACGCCGTGGACCGATATCACCGCAAGATATGAGAAAAATGATGAAAAAATTTGATTAAATCGGATCTTTAAGTGGGCAACGTGGTAGAGGTCTGATGAGCATCGGTGATCATGTGATTGAAGACTTTGCCGTATCAATCATTCAACAGTCGTTGGAGAATGCTACAGGTTCAGGTAGTGCCCGAGCCGCAACACGATAATTTAATCTACCCTGGAACACAGTTTGTAAGGTTCTTGAGAAACTTAATTCCTTTTTTTTACAAGATTGTCACAGCTAAGAACTGATTACAGGCGACAAGGAGAAACGACTCACTTCTGCAATGACCTTTTTCCGAGGCCATAGGACATTCTATGCAGCAACGAAGCACTTTTATTTGAATTGCATTGTGAACACCAAATTGCCGCGTATGGGCCAAGGAAAATCTATACATTTTCTAGGAAAAGTCTCTGCATTCGCCTAAGCATAGTCTGGTGTAGGTTCACATCCAACTTTCTCCTGGGTCCTTATTTTTTTGAAGAAATTACTGCCAAGTGGTTCTCAGAAATATTCCGTGACTGCCGCTAGATATCGTGACATGCTCCAGTTCTTTGTGATACCCCAGCTCCATGAAAGACAGTGTCTTGATTCAACCTCTTTTATGCAAGATGGTGCACCTCCTCATATTGTAAGGTTAGTGAAAACTCTGTTGCGTCAACACTTTACCAAAGATCGAGTAATTACTCGCATGCTCCCTACTGTATGGCCACCACGTTCTCCCGACCTTAACCATGCGATTTTTGGTTGTAGGGATACCTAAAAGATGTGGAATTTTAACTTGGAGGAATTGCAACATTAGCAGAACTAAAATACAGTATCACGCTACATGTATGAACTAAGATGGGTGATCACCAACGGTTTTTTTGGAGAATCGTTGAGCTCATTTTGTATCTCTCCGACTATTGGTTGCTGCCGAACGATGCTATAAATAGCCCAAATAGGCTTTAATTATAATCACCTTGTATTACTGTTACATTAACTGTTTAGCGTTTACTCACTAGAGGTTTGATGTTTTTGTTTGGGGAAGAGTTATCTTAATTATTCTACTGTACAAGTTCTCGTGTTAGTTGACGTAACACCATTCAACACCATTCAACTAGTTGGGCAAACTATTTGTCAGCTACAAGTTGGCCGACATTATCGGGAGCAAACACCATCCAACTGCCAACTCAAGTCGGGCGAATATTGAATTCCGGACAACGCAGATTTCAAATACGTCACGCGTGACGTCGAGTAGAATGTTGTTAGGTCGTCCCAAACCTAATATATGATTCATTGATTTTCATCATATGATAAATATTATTTCAAAATGAATAGCCGGTATGGAATCGAAGTTAATTGTAATATTTCGATGCAAGAGTAACGAACGACCATCAGCCAATAACAATCCATCCTCCTGTGATTCATGACGTCACTTTTGCGTTCACTTCTCCACTAACGAGCCGCGGCTATCTCACAATTCCATGCGATTCTCGCCACCAATGTTTAAAATCCAAAAATATCGAGGTTTTCAAAAATCTCTGCTAAATTCTACCGCATAAATTTAGTGCATTTCACTATAAACTTTATTTCTGTGTGACAGACAATCGCAATTCACTGATATTCATTGTGTAATCGCTCGCCATCAAATTGAAGCGGGTAGAAAATATGCGACGCCATTTCTTCAAATGGGCGTGACGTCACGATTGACATGTTCCAAATGCTGCACGTGATTGGGTAATTTCCCACCAATTCCGACCAACTGACGGAGTTGGTCCCACACCAACAACTCGCATTGCCCAACTTAAATTGATGGAAAATCGCTTCCAACTGTGCTCAAACCGCGCTCTACCAACTCACCAACTCGACAACTTGTTGGATGGTGTTCGGGGGGCATAACAATGGGATATTTTTTTCTTTCTCAAGTTGTAGAAATTTATTTTGAACATCGTTAAAATAAATAGGTACATTAATAGATACATAAATATTCAGAAAATTTATTAGAACAGTTTCATTAATGATGAAAGACAAATACAGATTATTAGTTAAAGAAAAAAAAGACCCAGGGAATTTAAATTTTTAATTTAAATATATAATAATAAATATTATTAAACATCACAAAATTAAGAGGAAACTACATTCGATGTGTAATTTCAAGAAAAAAAAAATAATTTAGAAGAAAACATCGTAGAACTTATACTGATATGAATTAAATTAGTTCATATGGCAATGGAAAGAGTGGCTAAAATTTGCTCAAATTCAGACATTTTACTTGAAGAAATTAAACACATCAAGAATGTTTTCCCAATTAATGGTTTCCCCGTAGATATTCTGAACAGATACATAAAAGATTTTTTAAATAACATGCTCTATAAAAAAAGATAACATATTTCTCCCATTGTAGATGGTAATGCTGTAAATATTAGCAAAAATAATCATACCTAAAAACATTTTGTATCTAACATATGACGATATTTTGTTCAAAAGATTAAGACCAATATTCGGAAAAGCCAATAAATGTTTAGCCTTTAAACCAAAAAATACCATTAGAAATATATTAGGGTTTATATATATTTATAAATCTAAGAATAAAAATAGCTTATTAAAAAAGCAGGATACCATATATGGCATCCAGTAGAGTCCCGCTATTCCGAAAATCCGCCTATTCCGAACAGAGTTAAAAAAAAAATACCGATTTTTTTCAACTTAAAAAGGGAGAAATTAAAAAGACGTTCGTGAAAAAACGTACATTTATTGTCATACAAAGAAGTACGAGCCGATCAATGCTGTATAGAGCTGATACTAGCAGATGTCCCCGCAGTTAATTTACACCTTAACAAGTCAATACGTTGATATTATTCATGAAATCCGCCTATTCCGAATTCCCGCTAAATCGAAAAGTGCTAGGTCCCAATTAGTTCGGAATAGTGGGACTCTACTGTATATTGAATTTGTTTAATTGATATCATCAGGATTTTTTCTATGTTGGATTTACAAAGAAATAATTTAGGTCTTTGGTAATTTCAATTCTTTTATATTTAATTTCTTTCAGAATTGGTTTTAAATTTTAAGAAATATTCATCAAAATAAGCTAAAAGATGATCATTAGATTTATTTAGATATAGAAATACGCATCTTTCATTTTAATAATTCATTAGTTTTATAAAAATTTAATAAATAAATTATTACAAAATTATTATAAATTTTATCTATACAATTAAAATTGTAATTTTTACGATAAATAGAAATTCTTTTCTTAGTTTTAATTACTTTTTTAAGTTAAACTAGTTGACCCGTGCGAATAATTCACAAGAAAAAAACACCTTTGAGAAATAATAAACAACTCCAAAGGTGTTATGCATGTTAGTTAAATTGTCAATAGATGGCGCCTTCTCCATTTTTATAAAAAAGTTTGATCCGTGCGAATACTTCGAATGGTATCTTGATCAGTCACCGAATGATAATGTGGAAATAAATAAATAAACAGATTGTCAATAGTATGCCAAATGCCTTCTATATTTTTATAAAAAGATTTTTAAAATAAAGTTTTTTTTTTTACGAAAACATTAATTTTAAACAATTTGTTTATTTTTCGTCATTAGCGGTGAACGAAATCTGCAAAATGATAACTCAATTATTGATTTTGATGAAGTATTAAGGAAAATAAAAAAAAAAAACACCTTTGAGAAATAATATATGAGAAGATTACAAATTTTTATTTATTTTATTTTATTGTAATAAATCGATTATTTTTATTAAAATATAAATCTTTGTTTGTTTTTTATCTGTTCTTATTAAAGAAAGGATGAAATATCATTTTAAAGTGCATTTTTAACCAAACAAGGGTGTATTTGAAGTTTACGACGGTAAATGTTGTTTCGCTTCCGAAAGAGAAGTCACTTCTGTTAAGGGGTGTCTACATTTTTATAAAAGGTTTTTAAAATAAAGTTTTTTAACGAAAACATTAATTTTAAATAATTTCTTTATTTTTCGTCATTAGCGGGGAACGTAATCTTCAAAATGATGTCTCGATCATTGATTTTGATGAAGTATTAAAGGAGATATGGCATACCGACACTAAAACACTTTTGAGAAATAATATATAAGGATTATTGTAAAAAATCGTTTATTTTTATTAAAATATAAATCTTTGTTTGTTTTTTTATCTGTTCTTATTAAAGAAACGATGAAATATCATTTTAAAGTGCATTTTTAACACTTTTGAGAAATAATATATAAGGATTTATAATTTGTGCTGGGGTAATTACGCAGATCCCTACTATTAAGCAGATGTGTATACCATAAAATTAGGCAGAACTTCATAAATTTCATTTAAAATTTATTTTGATATTCTTTTAAAAATTCTTGGATACAATACATCTATGTACAATAGTATTACTTAGTCTCAGGTGTCTTCTTTCATAGTTCCAAAAGTTCCATAACTTTAGTACACTTACTAATCACGTGTATTAAACATTCTTTCAATGTTACACTTTCTATCTAGTTTGCTTATCACTGAATAATTTACTTTAATCATAAAAGCAATACTCCATTAATCTCTTAGTTCACACACTTATAATGCAACAACTCATTGTTCACTATTTCTACTTTTAATAAATATCATTTATGATAACGCCTTATCACTTGCATGCTATTATCAATGACTTCTTTATCACCATGTAATACAACGGTAATGATTTTTTCACCTAGTATATACTTTATAGTTATACTTCTTATCTTAAGAAGATTACTCTGAATTCATTCCAATATCCGTATGGAACAATAGCATGTCGATTGTTTCTCACTGTACTATCTTGCCCCATCCAAAAGGGAAAATAATAAAATTAAAGTACTTACAGTAACGTTGTAACTTCAGCTATCACCTGAGTTGATCCCTTTGGGGTATCCTACTTCTTGGATCAACTTAAACACGACGTTGTATTGTTGCACTTAATATGATTTACACATAATCACTAACACTGATATAATTCCTAATGTACTTTGAATTACACTTTAAATATGACGATTCTCTTCTTCGCCATAGGATGTATTTCCACGTATCCTTTGGAAAATACAAACAGCTGCGCTCTAAACTTGAACTAATAACCCGTTGGTTATTTTCTTTTATCTTCACCGTAATTCAATTAATAATTACTTAAAGTCCGTAGCCTTTACGAAACTTCTTTATCCTAATTTGCTATTTGCAAAATGATTATTAAATCCTTCATGGACTTCAATTCTCTAAACATACGAGTTCTATTTAGTAGAAGAAAAAAAAAATTTTTTTTTTTCTTTGAGTAACTACTTCGATAGTTAATATCTTCGAGTTGTAGTCGTTTATATTTCCTTACTTCGTTTCAGGTAAATGATGCCTAAATGCCTTCTTGCTTCTAGGTCTTCTATTCTTAGAAATATTTAATATTTCCTATTGCTTTTGGTTCACGCCACTCAGCTTTCTTGAGTTCGTTTTCTTTAGTCGAGCCCACTTCAGTTTCTTCACACGATACAGGGTCCGGGATAAGTCGGTCTTCGAACATTAATATCTTTGTAATAATATATTATAATTCTATCTTCCTAATGTTCTCAGATACTTCGGTAATATTATTTTACCATTTATTTTAGAATACTTTATAGTTCATTTACTCCTGACACCTTATTACGTTCGACAATAATACTGCTTCGGATTATTCAATAACTATCCCCTTGGAATAATGTAGTAAGTCCTTCTTAAATAATTTCACTCGACCTAGTTATCGTATTTAATTTTATCTTCAGTAATTCTGATATCTTGTTAAAAGCATTATCTTCATTACTATTTAATTTGCCGCTTCAGTTCTTTTACTAAAACTTTCATTTAGTGATTCATTTCGACGAAACTCACTTCGTCGATTACTAACTTGCAATCCATAATTTCTCAGTAATGAACGATTCCTTTCGACGCAACGCATTCGTCGTTTCAATTAAATTGTTCATAACTAATACCTTCTCTTACTGCATGACTCCAATTATTACTCATTGGATCAAGGGACATCTCCCTTCTTCACTAACTCAGCGGACTTCACACTTCAACGTCTGGCATCGGACTCTCTGACTTCGCTAACTAGTCATGTGATTCTTTTGAGTCTCTCATTCTCTTACGTCATGACTTTTTATAATTTAAATATTTTTATTATCTCATCTCAATAAATTCTACTTAATAATAAATAAAAAAAAATTTCTTTCAAGCATAAATATTTTCATAACTTTAAAATCACTCAAACTTAAAATAATTAAATTATTATATCTTAAATAATTTAATATCGGAGCAATTTGTTTCATTAATAATTCAGTCATATAGGCCTAAAGACTGTTTTATATTATGGATTTTTATAAAAAATAAAAAGATTTTTTATTCCAATGAATAAAATTTTCATTATATAAATTGTATTTTAAAAAAAAATAATTAAATTATTACTTAAAATTGTAACTGATTAAATGAAGTCTTTGCGAAACTCTTAATTAATGCTACGGGTTTTCTCATTTGAAATATATGTACTCGAATAATAATTAGCCATTATACAAAATAATCAATAACGATATTTATGGTAATATTTAAAATAACTACAGTGCAACTTGGATAATTCGAAGCTGAAGGGACCACTACAAAACTTCGAATTATCCAAGATTTCGAATTAAACAAGTTACATCTTTTAACTTTAATTTCAGGTCCACTGAATGCTTGAAAAGATTATTCTGTCAATAAGTAAATATTTATTCAGAAAGAACATGGTATGAAAGACATAAACACTATATGTATGTAAACAAAATAAGATTTATATTACGTAAGCTACAGTTTTACATTCAATACAGAAAATTATAGTTTTTCCAAAAATTGTGCAATGTCTGATTGTTTTGTAGAATTCAGTCGCTTAAGGTTAGCAAAATCATCAAGCATGTTTAGTGAACGGAAAACAGCTTCACTTACGTTGGTTTGTCCTTCAATGAAAAGACGAAATTCGGCGCTCGTTGGCGATTTGGCATTTCTTCTTCACACCCTTTTCCACCTCGCGAATGACGGCGACCTTTTCAGCGAACGTTAAATTCTTGTACACGCGTGGTTTACTCAAAGACATGGTGACACTGACAGCAGGAAGCTCGAATGGCGTCTGAAGCGTCACGTGTCGAATGGCGTCACATGTCGAACGGTGGCGGGAAGGGGATTTCAGTTGTCACGTGTCGAATTTCTTAACGATGAAACGCCGAAAAGTCGTTTTGGTTCGAAATTTTTTATAAAAAACTTCGAATTAAGGAAGTTGAACTTCGAATTATCCACGATTTTTTAACATTGATTTAATAAGAAATTCAAGGGACCAAGAGAAATCTTCGAATTAACCACGATTTCGAATTAAAGACGCTCGAATTATCGAAGTTCCACTGTATTATCAAAAAATTTAGATGACAACATTATTATAAATCACCCAATTCCATTACTATTTTTTTGGTTTTATCTGATTTTACATTAGGACCTTATTTACGAAACTGTTTATGAAAGGAATAACAAATGATTTTGTTTTATGACCATTAACTACTGAACTGAGCTCATTAATCAAAATATGAATTCTAAACAGTCACTAGTGAATATCCCATTATAGAGAGAAAGACATTGCTTAACTAAACATGGGTTTCTTATTCTTACTGAACTTTAACATAGATCATGAATCTTGAAAAGTAGAATAATTGTAAATTTTGTAGCATTTATAAACACATTTTTAGGAATGTTCAGTGAGTAAATACCGAAAATATCCAAATCCAAAATTTTTGAAAGAGGAATTTATGATGGTTTCATTCATTCTGTTATTGAAAAGTAAATAAGTATGTTGCTTTTATTTTAATGTTTCATAAAATAATAGAATAACTATTAAACAAACTGAATTTTTATATTTGACCGTAAGATTTATATTTTAAATATAAATCTATATTGTTTCTTGTCCATAAACAAACTTGTTAAATTTCACGAAGACCGGTTCAGCTGTACAAATATACTTTGGAGCAGAAAAATCGCCGAGTTGCATTTTTCCAGGTTTTTTTGTATTTTCCTCGTGATTCGCAAATCTTTTTTTAATCAAACTAATGTCAATTTAAAGATCGTTTCATCACCTATCACCACCAATAATACCCTTTAAATGGGTATTGCGTATTAGCAGACTGCGTTGTGGAGGAATCGCCTAGCCCATCAGGAAAACGTCGTTTTCTTACAGCCCGGGAAGTGGTGATTACAACAAAATTCAATGCAAAACAGTTATAAAACAATCTTTATGAATAACGGGTATTCCCTCCTCTAGCCTTAATTACGGCCCTCATTCGATTTTGCATCGAGCTTATCAAAGTGATGATAACATCTTACGGTATGGCTTCCCACTCCTCACAAATTGCTAGTTGTAGCTCTTGAAGACTCGTAGGAGGCACTCTTCTTTCCCGAACTCTTCGCTTGAGCTCGTCTCATAAATGTTCAATCGGATTGAGATCGGGGCTGCGAGCTGGCCAATCCAGAACCGGAATATTCACGTTTTGCAAGTATTGGCGTACAATTGCGGTGTGGGGTCTGGCATTCTCGGTCATTAACAGGAAGTTGTCGCCAATAAACCCTGCGAATGGCATGCCATGCTCCTCCTGTACTTACTCTATTTAACGTTGGGACGTCAGTCCTCGTGTTCGAGAGCCGCCACTCAGCCCGGCGATGAAAACATTCTCAGTTTTCGCTTCCATGGAAATTGCTTCCAGAACATGCATGAACCCCCACCATATGGGACTCGTTCGCTGATACAGGACGAAGCGATTCGTTCTGAAGGTCCCTTCCCCGTCCATCGTTGCCATGTAGGAACATCCTGCATTCGTCTGAGAGCAGGACATCCCACCATTGGTCTAATGTCCAGTTTACATGCACTCGAGCAAACTGGAGATGGGCTGTGGTCAATTTCGGGCAGATTGCTGGTCTGTGTGCAGTCAGACCTTCTTCAAGAGCCTTCTTCTTACTGTCCACCGACTAACAGTGACATTGCGAGCTTCTTGAAATTGCTGTTCCAGTTCAACTGCAGTTAAGTGCCGATTTCGCAATGAACTCGTGACAAAAAAGCGATCATCCCCCTGAGAAGTAGCACGATGGCGGCCAGATCCTTGTCGCCGTACGTATCCACCAGTCTCCTGATATCTCTGGTATACACGTCGTACGGCGTGCCGGCTCACGTGCAATTGACAGGCCACTTGACTTTGATTTTGCCCTGCTTCGAGTAGAGCAACAATTTGAGCAGCTTCTTCAGGTGAGGTATCCATTTTCTTGTGATGAATGCAGGCGTTTTTGCGAGAATTCCTGTCAGGCTCAGCGTTGATATGTGCATGTTGTGGTATTTTGTAATGAGGTTTTTGTAATAATTATTTATGTTTATTTATTTAAATAATTATGCGTATTTGCAAACTTTTCCATAATGTATATTTAGTAATTTGAAGTTTTAGAACATGTAAATTAGGTTGGTGGCGAACCCCTATATAAATGGACTATTACAAGTTGACGGGGGGTTCGATAGCATGACTCGAGAGAGGGGAGTTCGTTAGATGGGGGAGTTCGTTGGATAGCTGACAGGGAAGATGCGAGTTCGAGAAGACGAGGGTGAACGTTGCAGTCGGCGAGAAGATGTCATGCGGGGACGAGATGTGAGTCGCCGAGTTGAATTGAATGATGCATTAGTCGCTAAAGGAAGAACCCGTCTGCGTTAGAAGGAAACAGTAGCCTGCGCTGTTCGTGTGTCGATAAAGAGTGAAGAACTCGTCAGTAGAATCCCGAATGAAGAAAGAAAACTTCCCAAAGAGTCAAACCAGATTTAAGTAATATAGTGAGATAAATTTGTCAGTAATAGATTTTGACAGTAATTTTAAATTTGTGTAAAAACAGATATAAAGTATCAAGTTGATACTTATGTAAATTTAGCTGTATTAAATTAAGCAACTTAAACTGTGTGTAATTTATAATTGAACCCATTAAAAGAATTTAATGTAACGCCACCCGCTCCCCATTTCTTTACATATTTCATACAATAAACCCTTTATTGCTGCGGCAAGTCTTGCAGAAACGCTACCTGGAAAGGGTGTTTTGTGGGTGTTGCGTTCTCTTGCTGTTATTGTCTTGGTTTTGAAGGGACAATACCCACTTAAGTGGTATCATTGGATAAGTGATGAAACGATCTTTAAATTTAAATTAGTTTGATTAAAAAAAAATTGCTAATCGCGAGGAAAATACAAAAAAACGTACAAAAATGCAAATGTGCGATTTTTCTGCTCCCAAATATATTTGTACAGCTGAACCGGTCTTCGTGAAATTTAACAAGTATGTGTATGGACAAGAAACGATCTATCTTTGTATTCAAAATTTAAATGTTCCGATCACATAAAATAAAAGCATTGTAGTCTTGGATGTTTCAGTTTCACCTATAAATAATAGATATACTACTTCATGCTACAAAAATAACAATTTCATGGAAAAAAAAATTCTAATATTCTCACACATCAAAAGCAGAATAAGGTAGGTGACCCAAAGGTAGCCATAGTTAAGCTTTGCTGATTTCTTTATAATTTAACGGTTGCGGGAATATAAAAAAAAAAATTTAGGGGTCATCACCCTGAACCTTCTCTAAGCAAGACATATTGATATTGTTTTTCTTAAAACATATTTAGTTTGTTTTACAGTTATTTTATTAAAAAGTTACTTCCGGGCCACCTTCGGAGCAGGTGAACCTAAGGTGACCACATATTTATTTTGTTAAAAATGATATTTTCCAGGGGTTGAAAGGACACTTAACACTTTATGACTAAATTCAGTATTTTATAAGCTGCTAGTTTTACAGGCCTAAAGTCCTAATACTAAATATGCGTACAAAATACAGAGGGACAAAGTCTTTCAAAAAGTACACTTAAAATTTTTGATTCTGTCGCCTTGTGTAAGTCCTTCACACTCCTCGTGGACATATCTTAAATATTGGGTGCACAGTCTCATGTCAATTATTTTGTCCGTTCCCAAGGTGGGGCAGGTTGGCGGGCGACTTTGTATACACATCTCAGCATATTGTTTCCACAAGTAAATGGCTTAGTTTTCAGTAGCCAGAGCTAGAGTGCGACAGCTATCAAGTAGCAGGTGCCATATACCGACAATTTTGTGTATTACTATTTTATATAAGCAGATGGCCACCTTGTGCACTCTGGCCACCTTTGGGTCACCTACCTTATAATAACTATGAAAGTAAAGAATTCATTTTTAATATCTTCAGATGCGGGTAAATTTTAAAATGAACTAAACAACATTTAGCTGTTTTTTTCCTAAATAATAAATACCCAATAGGATTTATAAATGAAAGTATCAAGAAAGTGTTACATAAACATTATCTCTCTCTCTGGTGTATCTGTCTTTATGACAGGTTTCAATTGGATGCTCTCCATTTTCTTCTATCCTGTGCATCTTTCTTCAATTGTTCATAATTTCTTCCTCTTTTAACATCATCCAGCATTCCAATCCTTCTTCTTCCTCTTCCTCTCTTTCCTTCCACTTTTCCTTCTATTATTCTTTGTTGTAGACAATTTCTTCGCAGCACATGTCCTAACCAATATGCTTTTCTCTTGCGTATGGTTTCTAACAATTTCCTTTTTTCACCTATCCTTTTTAAAACGTCCTCGTTCTTTACTCGATCCGACCATTTCACTTTTAACATTCTTCTCCAGAGCCATATTTCAAAACTTTCTAGAAATCTCTCTTCTTTCTTTTTAATAGTCCATGATTCACAACCATATAACACCACACTCCAAACAAAACATTTAGCAAACCTTTTCCTTAATTCTATTGAAATGCCTTGTGCTGTTAACAATGCTTTTACCTTTTCAAATGCTCCTTTACCCATTGCTATTCTACTTCTTATTTCTTCAGTACAACTTCATCCCATTTCACCAGACTTCCCAAATATTTAAAAGCCTGTACTTGTTGTATAATCTTTCCCTCTAAGGATGTATTAACATTACCTTCATGCCTGCTTATTCTCATCACCTTGGTTTTTCCCACATTTAAGTTCATTCCAAAGTCTTTCCCAACTGTTACTATACTGTCCATCATTTTCTGTAACTCTTCTTATGATTCTGCCAACACTGCTTGATCGTCTGCATATTTAATGGTTTTCAATCTTTCTCCTCCTATCACAATACCTCTTACTTTATCTAAAGCTTTCGCAGTGACTTGCTCTGCATATACATTAAAAAGCATTGGTGAAAGACAACACCCTTGTCTAACTCCTCTTCCAATACCCATCTCTTCAGTCTCATCATCTCCTACTTTTACAGTCACTACCTGCCTACAATACATCTCTTTTATTAGTCTTCTATCCTTCCAATCAATGCCAATTTCTTTTAAAATTCTCAGTAGTTCATACCAATTAACCTTATCGAATGCCTTTTCCCAATCAATAAAACAAACAAATAAGTCTTTATTCACTTCTAACATTCTTTCTCCCATCATTCTCAAGCATCCTATGGCATCTCTAGTTCCTTTTCCTTTTCTAAAACCGAATTGATGTTCTATCAAATTTTCCTCAATCTTCTTTTCAATTCTTTTTAATATAATCCTTGTTATTGCTTTTGTAGCATGGCATATAAAACTAACTGTCCTGTAATCTTTACAATCTTTGGCATTACATTTCTTTGGTAACGGAACCAAAATAGTTTTAAGCAGTTCTTCAGGCCAAATACCTTTATCATATATCATAGTGATCACATTTGTCAATCGATCTATTGCTGCCCTTCCCAAATTCTTTAGTGCCTCAGATGGTATTCTGTCGCATCCCATCGCTTTATTTTCCTTGAGGTCTTTTATTGCCTTTTCCACTTCCTCCCTCAATATCTTTGGTCCTCTATTCATTTCTTCACATTCCCTTTCATCTTCCAGATCTATTTCAGGATGTCCAGCTTTACTATCATATAATACTTCTACATAGTTCTTCCATATATTTTTGTGTTCTTCAACACTTGTTGTTATCTTCCCATACTTATTTAACATACCTTGCTTACTTATTTTCTTTGTCTCATTCTTTGTCAATTCTTTAACTGTTTTATACATTTCTTCCAATCTTCCTTGTTTTTCTAAAATTTCCACCTTTTCACAATGTTTCTCCATCCATTCCTTTCTTGCCTGATCAGTTAATCTTCTAAGTTCATTGTTGAGTTTCTTATATTTCGTTTTTCCTTCTTCAGTGTTTACATTCTTCCATCTTCTCCTTTCATCCACTTTATCTATCTTGCTCTGCGTAATCCATTTCTT
Source organism: Thereuonema tuberculata (assembly GCA_023159025.1). Taxonomy (NCBI): domain Eukaryota; kingdom Metazoa; phylum Arthropoda; class Chilopoda; order Scutigeromorpha; family Scutigeridae; genus Thereuonema; species Thereuonema tuberculata. Next base: position 14,684 of record JAFIDM010131228.1, read on the forward strand.
CCTGTTCTTAGTCTTTTGTGCAACTCCAACCTCTTCTTCTAAAGCCTTCTGCATTGCATCTCTAATATTACTCCATTCTTCTGTTACTACCTCACTCTGTCTTATATTTGCCAACTCTTCCTCAACATATCTTGAATACGCTTCATTTTTTCCTTTCTTCAATTTTATTACATCCCAATTCCTCAGCAACTTTCCTTTTTTTGTAATATGCTTCAGCCGGGTTCTTATTTCTCTTACCAGAAGATTATGGTCAGAATCGGTATCCGCTCCTGGATGGTTTTTGCCATTTTAACACCGTTTTTAAATCTTTGGTTCACAATCACAAAATCTATCTGAAATCTTGAGATATCGCCGGGTGCTTTCCGGATTTGTACTTGAATGGTTGCCTGATGATCACAACTGTCTCGAATGGATTCGTTTCTGATTCGATCTTTTACTGACACTCTCATTATTCGCCTCAGGCACCTCATCTGGAAAATTTCGAGTTTGTTGATGGATACAAGGAATAATATATATTGGAAACAATTACTAGTGGATTATTATTTAGATAGCAAAAGTATTCCATTAGTGCAAAAAGAATAGGAATTCCCTTCTAAATTTGAAAAATTATATTTATTTCACATACTTGAAATGTAAACCTAATAATGTAAACTAAGAATGTACTTCATCATATTTTTAAATAGCATTGTTTATATATACAGGGTTCTTGTGAAAGTCTAAGTCACACAAATAAATTGTGAACTAAGATTGCTAGAGGTTAGGTATTGGTATAAAAAATCGACAGGAGATAAGACTGACGACAGTAACTCTAGTGGCAAAATGTGGAAGTTAGTAACGATAACTCAGAAACAATGACATCATTCGCCTTCTATCTGGACGATTCTTTTCTATTAAATGTCGATTCCTACTAATTCGATGATACTCTACACCTTTCTCATTTATTTTTTTTCCGTATCTCTCTTTTTTAGCTCTTTTTTTTTCCGAGATGGGGTTACTAACTTCCATATTTTGCAACTAGAAATTGCATGATAGCTTTCCTATTCCAATACCTAACTTCCCTAACTATAGCTATCTTCGTTCAAAAGATATTTGGTGACTTAGGACTTTCCCATGCACCCTGTACATGCATTCGTAAATCTTTTAAATTAGGGAATATTTTAAACTTTTTACTTTTCATAATATTAAAAAAATAAAGCAACCCTTACAAAAATGAATTTAAGTTTGTAAATAAACTTCTAACAAGGGAATGGTTAGGTTGGACGTATCGAAATCACATGAAATTTTCATCATTTATTCATGACCCCAAGTAGTTATTGGATACCCAATTTTAGCACTAGGGGATTTAAAAAATGCTAAAAAATGCTAGGGGATTTAAAGAAAAATTGATGTGACGTCATCACTCATTGCGAGCCACACATGACAGTCAGCTTATCTCGTTTTGTCGACCGATACCTCAAGGTCAGACAAACCGGACGCCGCGGCAGAGCGAAATACTTAAATTATAAAAATAATATTAATATAATTACTGTTTAAAAATTTAAAAAATCACAGAATAATCTGGCCACATTTGTAATTTAAAAGCAAGTATTCTTTTAAAAAATATAAAGATAAAATATTGTTACCTATCGTTTTGCCTACTCCCCCACCAATGAAGTCAACTTGCCCAACCCAGCCTACCTATGGAAAGTCGACCATTCCGGAGACAGGATCAAGGCAGTCTGCGCCTATAAAACGAGGCGCAGCGCGCATGAAAGTTAGAACGGTCTTGGGCAGGAGCCCAGAAAGGAGGTCTCCACTTGGAGGAGAGTGTTAAAGATCGTTGTTGGGCTGGAGCCCAGTAAGGAGGTCTTCACTTGGAGGAGAGTGTTCGAGATCGTTGGTGGGCAGGTGCCTAGAGAGGAGGGTCTCCAATCCGGAGAAAAGAGCCAGTTCGATTGTGTGGCGTGCAGCCGCGGGAAGACTCCCACCCGGGAGACAATAGTCAGAAGTGTTTTTCGGACAAAGGTTCCAGAAGAGTTCCCAACCGGGACAGTGGAAGAGAAGACTTCAGTTGTGGAGCTCCACAACGAAGTACGTTATTTCAAAGATCCGAAGAGGTCCGGTGATCGATTAAAGGCAACGGAGAGACATCCCTTGCCGAGAAAGGTGGTCCAAGTGCCGCAGAGATCTGAAGATGTCCGGTGATCGATTAGAGGCGACGGGGAATACTTCCGTAGCCGAAATTAGAGTCCCATTTGCTGTGGAGTTGTTGAGACGTTCCGCCAGTGGGAAGAAGACCCCATAGAAGTACCGAAGATCGTTAATTCTCATTTGAGATTATTTGTAATTGGAATTTATCCGGCCCATTAAAAGTCTATGTAATTTTAAACAACCTTTTAGTTCAGTCGCATTCAGTATCCCCGCCACCGTACGATCGTGCCCACACGAAAGTACAGTAGCAATATTACAATGAAATAATTGGAGAAAAATTTGTTATGCTAACTGTAAATTTTTGGCATGTTATAAATATAATTACAAATAAAAATAACGACAATAAATCGAATAATAACTTAAAAGAAATTAGGCAAAAATAAAGGAATAGAAAATGTTTTAAGTAAAAATGAAAAATACTTTCGCAAATTTAGAAAACATTTCAAAATCCTAAGACTGGAATTAACATGTTTCAAACATTGAGGTCACAGCAAACGTCTAATTTACTGCTGCTAATTATAATATAATTATTATTTGGAAAATCAAAGCAGCAAAGCAAAAGTGTGGCGTCATTTGTATAGAAAATAGAAAAGTAAATGTTTTAACTAATTGTCCATTTTTTAACTAAAAATGGACAATTAGTTAAAACATTTACTATTCTATTTCTATAGAAATGATGCCACACTATTGCTTTGCTGCTTTGATTTTCCAAATAATAATTATACTATCCATTTTATTTTCGTAAAATTTAGGAGGCATTATAAAATGTAATATGAATGTTTTCGATAATAATCTTATTAACAAGTGTAACTCGATGGCTTTATAACCCAAACTACACTTGAAATTACTGTAAAAATAAAAAAAAAATTGAAATAATGTGTCAAGAACAGATAAAGAAATATTCAATAATTACAATGCACAAATCTTAAATAGGTCTATTCTTGAATTTCATGTATTTCCAAAATTTATTTTTACTTTCGTGTTAAGAATTTGTCTTTTTGTGTGAGATATGGTGGCATAAAATATTGTGAGCATTTGGGAAGGAATAACCCTGGGAGATTAGAAGGAAAATTGAATTGGTGAAGAGTTTACAAGGAAGATTAGTAAACAATGTAACGAGATCGTTGCTGTGTGTTTTATTTTTCTTTGATATTCTAACGTCATTAACTGTCAATCGGCATACATCGACAACTGACCATAAATTTTCAAAAGCGTATTTTACTTGTTTTTTGTTTTGTTTTTTACAAATTTATAATTAATTTATTTTAAATGCAAATGATACCACTCTTTTCATTTGTTGCTTTTATTTTTCTAATAATAAAGGAATTAGTAGTAAGTTAGACTTTTGCTGTAACTTCTGTGTTTAGAAACATGTTAGTTCAACAGTCTTACGATTTTGAAATGTTCCCTAAATTTACGAAAGTATTTTCCATTTTTATTTAAAGCATTTTCTATTCCTTTTGGCTTTGTTAATTTCTTTAAGTTATTATTCAATTTATTGTCATGATTTTATTTGTAATTATATTTACAATGTGTCAACAGTTTTCAGTTAGCATTACATAAATTTTTCTTCAATCTTTTAACTCTAGTACTTTATCGTTATAAATTTATATAAATAAAATTCTTTTTTGTGGTAACACTTTTCAGTAACTGCTTTTATTTTATAATTATATTAGTATTATTTTATAAATTAGGTATTTTGCTCTGCGGCGCCATCTTTTTTGTCTGAACTTGAGGGATTGGTCGACCGCACGAGATAAGCTAACGTCATGCGGTGATGCCGTCACTATTTCTTGTAACTTTACCGCTTCTATTAACCCCCTTCGAATGCATAAGAGCAGCTAAAATTTGGTATCCTATAATTACTTGAGATCATGAATAAATGATAAAAATTTCAAGGGAGATTTCGATCTGTCAAACATAACCATTCCGTGGTAAGTAATCGTAGTTTGAAATGGAAATTAAGCATTTTTTTTCTGTAGATATTTCAAACATGAACAATTTAAACCTCGCGGACCAATTATTTGTAATTGTAGAACAAATAATCAGCAGTGACGACAATTGACAACAAGGAGTGAACAGCAGATGTTGAACGGCGTGAAGTACAATGCTGTTCAACAATGCACACAAGATGTAAAAGCCAAAAACAAAAGAAGAATCGCCGATTGAGAAGAAACAAGATGGCTGAACCGAAGAACGGAAAAGTGTAATGTTGGATGCAAGAAACCTGATGCCCAATGAAGATAAAATGAGTACAGGAATTCGACTTCATCATACAAGTAACTCGGCTGAAGAATATCGTGAGATATTAGCAAGAAAGGTGTAATTTCCAGGAAGAGAAAAACAGATACAAGTTCTAATCCAGAGAAGTTCGAGAGCCGCCATATTAGATTCTATCGAATGATTTCATCACGGTGATACGACTGAATGGTTAGAGTCAACCAATCGTATCATGAATGAAAGGACATATTCTTATAATCATAAGGATGTATGCAAGTAAGTGATAAAGTTACTTTTACTTAAAGGGAATGTCAGCACAAATAAATGAACATTCGAATCGTGACAGAATCTATAGTTGTGATTATGAAACAACGCCGCAAGATTTCAAAGTTAAGATAACTTAATTAGCGTTAATTCGTGGATTTAAATTAAAGATGGAGAACCTTTTACAAGATATAAAGTGACTCTGAATTAAAGTGTTAAATTACACAAGTTGCGATGTTATTATTTGTGAAGAATAAACTGTTAAGTGAAAGAAATAATTATAGCTTGTGTTAAGTTTGATCTTCTATATTTGAGACTTTGATCATTTTAACAGATGATAGTGTAACCTTTGTAAAGATAATATAGAAACTTTGTCAGTTGCATTTGATGTGTTGATTTTTTGGTACACGCATTTCATATCTTTGATTTACAAGAACATAAGTTAAAGTAGGGGATAAAATATGTTAACGAATTTATTTTACATATATATATCAGCGATCCACGGAATAAATCTAACTATCTGATAAATTACACCAAGCACCCATTTACATGAAACACACTCATCACCTCTACAGAAGGGTTATGGACCCATGAACTTGCTTCCACTGCACCAAAGATTGGATGCGCCAAAGATTGAATGCGCCAAAGATTGACTGCACCAAAGATTGATTGCGTCAAAGATTGATTGCGTCAAAGATTGAACGCGCCAAAGATTATTTGCGACAAAGATAAAGTCCTTAAGATTAAGGTATCTCTAAGGTTATAGAGTGTTTCTAACTCAGAAGAAGGTCATAAGAAAAAAATGGCTGGTTTCATCCTTAAGTTCAGCGGGGAGAATTATGCACAATGGAAAATGCACATCCGTACTTCTCTAAAACGAGATGGACTTTGGGACATTGCGAATACGCCATTGAATGTCATTAAAAGCATGGAGGATCAGCCGATGAAATACAAACTCCTCATTAAAGCTCAGAAGGCAGTAGGGAGAATAAATGAATCCCTGGAGGAAAAGTTCCGTATGCTGATTCAAGAAATTGATGATCCTTATAGATTGCTAAAAGAGATTGAAGCTAAGTACAATTTAGTTGAGCACCTAAAAGTCACAGATCTCGAGAGATTTATTCATGATGACTAAATTACAGACTGATGTAGATTTGCCAGATAACATACTTAAGGTTAAGCTTCTAGTGAATGAAATCACTGCGAAAGGTGGTTCAATATCCGACCATGAGGTCAGCTGGTTACTATTATCGGGGCTTCCGAAGGAATATGATTCCAGTGGATACCTGAATATTATGTCATCACAAGAGAAAAACAACTATAACTCAGAAATGGTTATAGACAGTATTTTGCGTGAATACAAACGTAAGCACAGTAACATTAGGACCAAAGAAGTCAGCACTAATGAAAGCTTCAAGGCTGAAGTTGTAACACAACCAAAAAGGACGTCAAATACTAAGAAAGAAGCTAGAAGACGTTATAATTGCGGCAAGAGGGGACACATAGCAACAAATCGTAAGAGAAAGGTAAAATTTGAAGATAAAGACATTCCAGAGAAAAGCAAGGTGAAAAAGAACTTTTCGGGAATAGTAGTTATGTATGGGAACAGGTCAGAAACTCAGCGCAAGTCCACGTGGTTCATAGATAGTGCCAGTAGCAACAATATTTGAAATCAAATGAAAAGGTTTGGGGTTTTAAGGAACTCAAAGAACCAATCCTAATTTATGATGCTTCTAGTGAACCAGTCCAAGCACTAGGAAAAGGCAATGTTTTGTTGAACATCGATTTATTAGAGGGACGACATCAAGCGGCAAACTGACTGATACGTACTATGTGCCAAAGATACCCGTCAACCTAATATCAGCTGGAGCACTCGATGGTCATGGTTGCGATCAATATATAAGCGACAATAAACATGTAGTGAAGGATCCAACAGGCAAAGTTTTTATAATAGGAAAAAGAGTTAACAACCTGTATAAAGTAGAATGTGTTCCAGTGAATAAGAGATCCAACTGTTACTTCAATGAACTGAAACACAACAAATACTTATTGTGGCATGCCAGACTGGGACACATATCCCCTAGAAAAATGAAAATGATTCATTCGAAGGGTTTAGTAAGAGGACTAGAGGAGATCACTATCCCGAAGAATGTGAAAGATACGTTTTGTGAGAGCTGCCAAAGAGGAAAGATTACGAACGTCAGTCACAAAAGGATAAAAGAAATAAGATCATCAAATCCTCTGGAGTGTATTTATATAGATTTGTGCGGTCCAATGCAAACATCAAATGGAAAAAAGGCATATATCTTAACATTCATCGATGATTATACACGTCGGAACTTTATCGACATAATTGAAAGCAAAGATACTGTATTTGATAAGATCAAATTATTTGTCGCCTACGCAGATCGATCAAGTGGCTACCAAGTCAAGCATATACTGTCAGATCAAGGGACTGAGCACGTCAATAGAAATGTGACAAACTTTCTAAAGGAGAAAGGGATAAAATTCCATCACTCGTCCAGATACGAGCCTCAGCAGAATGGCATTGCTGAAAGGACCAACAGGTCTCTGTTAGAAGTAGCAAGAACCCTACTAATTGATGCGAAATTGCCAATTAAGTTTTTTAATAGGCATATGCAATTAAGTGCGCAAATTATATTTTAAATCGAACACTCCATCAATGTATCAAGTTCAAAATACCATTATCTTGCTGGGACAAAGATAAGACATCACCATGTTATTAAGCACATGAAAAAGTTCGGAAGTGTGGCATATTTAAAGAAGCCGAAAATTCAATTTAAGAGTAAGTTTGATTCAAGGATACATCAAGGCATATTTCTCAGATGTTCGCATTCCACTAGAGGATACGTGATATATAACGTCGAAGAAGACAAAGTAGTGGAAACCAGAAATGTTCAAGTGAACGAAAACCGTCAAGGCAGTGAACTTCTCAAGAAAGAACATGATGAAGAAAATCAGGTATATGATTTCGACCCATTTACAAAGAGAATTTATAAGTCAGATTCCAGCTCTTCGGAGGATGAGGAATTATCCAATAAGGAAGAACTAGTCGGTAATACGCGTGATGAAGAAAACTCAAGCAAATCCCAGGAAGGATCTGACCATTCTGTAATTGATTCCATAGACGAGGAATCGGAAGAAGAAGAGAAGAATTACTTCAAGCTGCGAAGCAGACAGATTAAGTTAAATCCGAAAATAAGAATAAACTTATAAGAATGCGAGCCCACACCATCGAATTACACTGAAGCTATCCAAGGGAAAAGCCGGTTGAAATAGATGGATGTAATAAAGAAAGAATTGCAGAATCTAGATGTGGTTAGAGTCAGAGGTACCTGACTACGTAAACCCTTTATCCACCAAGTGGAAATTTAGAATAAAAAAGGTTTCTAAGGGAAACATTACTAAGTATAAAGGTCGTTTAGTTGTTGTTGTTTTTAGCCATTTAGCCGTATCTGACTCTTGGCGATTCTGTGGGTCATCTCTCGCCACTCTTTCCGATCTTGTGCCTTCCTTCTTAACTTCTCTAAACTTAGGCCTGTGATTGTTTTAATAGTGTCTATCCAGGTGATCCTGGGTCGGCCACACCTTCTTTTCCCACTCATCATTCCCAACATTATTGCATTCTCAAGTGAATCAGATCGTGACACATGTCCAAAATATTTGAGCTGCATTCTTGTAATCTTCCCGCCAAGTGAAATGTCAGGTTTGATGCGTTTCAAAACCTCCCTGTTTGTGACCTTTTCTGTCCATGAATTCGTAAGAGTCGTCTCCAACACCACAGTTCGAACCCATCGAACTCCTCCAATCAGCTTTCTTCATTGTCCAACTTTCGCATCCATACAATGCAATAGGAAACACTATGGCTTTGACTAGTCTGCGTTTAGTCGAAAGACCGATGTCCTTACTTTTCCACACTGTGTTCATGCTCAGCATTGCTCTGTGGCCCAATGCGATTCGACGCTTAATTTCAGGACAACAGCCTTGACTCTGGTCAATCTTGGATCCAAGGAAACAAAAATCTTTCACACATTCAAATTGTTCTCCATCGATGGATATTTTATTATCCTTTGTTTCAGCAGTCGTCATGATCTTTGTCTTTTTGATATTAAGAAGGAGACCCATCTTTTCACTTTCTCTCTTGATCTTTCCTATAAGTTGTCTCAACCCTTCCTCAGTTTCTGATAACAAAGTTGTATCATCTGCGTATCTAAGGTTGTTGATAACTCTACCACCAATCCTCACACCGATCTCTGATTCTTCCAAGTCTGCTTTCCTCATTACCATTTCAGAGTACAGATTAAAGAGGAACGGGGATAAAACGCAACCCTGTCGCACACCTCTATCAATATCAAACCACTCAGTGTCTCCATATTGTGTTCTAACAGTAGCTTTTTGATTAGTATATAGAGATCTTATCATTTCTATTAGATGCATAGGAATGTTTAGTTCTTGCAATGCCTTCCATAATTGGTTATGTTCAACGCAGTCGAACGCCTTTTGATAGTCAATAAAACAAATGTAAATGTTTTTCTGATACTTATAACATTTTTCCATTATCCATCGAAGATTTGAAATATGGTCGCGAGTACCACGACCACGCCGGAAGCCAGCTTGAGAATCTGGCAGCTCTGCTTCTATGAACGGTCGAAGACGTTGTTGGATAATTTTGAGCAAGATTTTGCTTATATGAGGAATCAAGGCTATTGTGCGATAATTTCTGCAGTCTTTTGAATCTCCTTACTTTGATAATGAGATGAATATTGATTTTTTCCACTCTTCAGGCCACCTCCTAGTTTCCCAGATTTTCTGGCAAATTTACTTGATAACCTTTGGTGGAACAGATCTCAACAGTTCAGCTGGAATACAGTCAGCGGCAGGAGCCTTATTGCTTGGTAAGTGCTGCAGTGCCCATATAACTTCCTCAACCAAGATGGGTGGTTCATTTTCTACCAGATCATTGCTAGTTGGCTCTACTTTGCTAGTACTAGAATATAGGTCTTTTGCGTACTCCAGCCATCTACTTTTAATACTCTTTTGATCAAACAAACATTTTCCATTTTTGTCTCTTATCATTCCCTTTTGGGCAGCAAAGGGAGTTCGAATTTTCCTGACATGCGCAAAGAGATCTCTAGTGTGACCTTTCTGCCAATCCTCTTCCAGTTTTTGGCAACGCTGCTTCCAGTAAGCCTCTTTGTCTTTTCTTGCTGCTCTTCGGAACTCTGCATTCAGTATCCCAACTTTGTTTTGATCCCCACAGACTTGGCCGCTCTCCTTTGTTCAGCAATTTTGATGGTGTTTTCTGACAGCCATTTGTTCTTTTCCTCACGTTTCTTGTATGATATATGTTCCTGAGCTATTTTCGTGATTGCACTTTTTATTTCTTCCCACAATTCCTCTGGATATTTGTCTACAGTGTCAAGAAGTTCGAATCTATTTTTCACTTCAACACTATATGATTCAGGAACATTGTCGACATCAAACCGTTTCGGTGGGGCAGTTTTCTTGATGCTACAAAATTTCACTTTGATGATGGCTACAAGCAGCTCAAGAGCCACAATCTGCACCAGGGAATGTTTTGACAGCTCTAATTGAACTCTTCCATCTTTGCCTGCAGAGAATGTAATCAATGTGGTTCCTATGCTGTCCATTAGGGCTTGTCCAGGTGCACAGACGGCGTTTTGGTTGCATAAACCATGTGTTTGCGACCCAGAAATGATTCTCATTACAGAATTGGGTTAGACGGTCTCCAGCCTCATTTCTTTCACCCAATCCAAATTGCCCTATAATACTTCCCTCTTTTTGACTTCCGATTTTAGCATTAAAGTCGCCCATTAAGTAAATAGTGTCTTTTTTGGGCATCATTTTCAGTGTTTCTTCAATATTGGCATAAAACTGTTCCGTTTCATCTTCTTCAGCATCTGTTGTTGGCGCATAGATTTGTAGCACTGCAATGTTCAGTGGTTTAGCACGGATACGGATGGCCATTATGCGATCATCGATGGTGAAATAGCTCTCAATTGCACTGGCTATTTTCTTCTGAGCTATAAATGCCACTACATTTCTTCTTTGATCTTGATGACCAGAGTAATACACAAAGAAGTTGTCAGACTGAAAGTGGCCACTGTCCTTCCAATGCAATTCGCTAACACCGAGTAAATCTATGTTTAGTCTCCTCATTTCTTGTTTGACGATGTCCATTTTGCTCAGACTCATTCCACGGACATTCCATGTTGCTATCTTGCACATTTTCGAACAGCGCAGATTCTTCTTTTCATTGCAGACAGCATCAGCAGTTGGGCCTCCAGAAGGCTTTCTCCCATCAGTATCATAAATTCCTGCATTACTCGCGAAGGATCGTTGCTCTTCCCCAGTATCAAGTCGGGTACTTACTGGCCTGGGGGGGCCCACCATTGGGTACCATAATCAAATTATGCTAAAGACTTTCCATAAATTTTCTTGGCGATGATTTTCTGGGATAGGTCGCCATTTCTTTTGAAAAACTTCTTCTACACTTCATTTTATTATCAAATTTTCGGAAGAATTTTCTATCTTCCTTCTTCAAGATTACAATGTATATTCAGGTGATATCAAATTACAAATTCGCCATTTCTTTCCCCAACCCTCACCATTTGCATGGTATGGGAGTTGGACACAGTTAGTCTCACTTCTCGATTCAGACCTGTCTGGCTTGGGAGGCCCTTCTGGTAGCACTGCTACCGCCAGCACAGCTCTAAACTTCATTGAAGCACTCAAGCCCCTCCGGCACGACAAGCCCTGTGTCCATGGAGGGGTCGTTTAGTTATAAACGGGTATATGCAAAGGAAAGGAGTAAATTATGGCAACACTTACTCGCCTACCCCAAGCTTAACTACGATCCGAATGTTGTTAGTCTTAGCAGTACAAAACGGATACTTTGTACATCAATGTGATGTGAAAGGAGCTTACCTGAATGGGTTAATAGATCACGACATCTACATAGAAATACCCGAAGGAGTAACGGTGAAAGACCAGAATTGCAACGGCTTAAAACTTTTAAAATCAATTTATGGTCTTAAACAAGCAAGCCGGAACTGGTATGAGACCCTACGAGACAAGCTTATGAAGAATAGATTCAATGTTAACAAGTCGGAACCCTGTATTTTTACCTACAAGGATGGAGAAAACGACTCTTACAATGTGTTGGTCTATGTGGGCGATATATTGATAATAGGACGATCGAGTACTGTTATAAACAGCATCAAAGGTGCATTGAACAAGTTGTTCAAAATTAAAGATTTAGATAAAGTCCAAGAATATTTGGGAATGAACATCTCATATGATATGAATCTCAGTAGAATTAGTATTTCTCAAAAGAAATTCATCCAAGATTTATTAGCCAAGTATCAAATGAGTGACTGCAAGCCTATGAGCACACCTATGATGGAAACGTCACATAAGACAACAGATGAAAGATAAAAGTGAAAGATTGGGCAAAGAAGATCACCTCAAGTATAGAAGCATCATCGGGAGTCTTAATTACTTAAGTAATGGAAGCCGACCCGACACTACTTATGCGGTGAATCGATATTCCGAAGCCCTGAATTCTCCTATTGTACTTGACCTGCAGAATGCCAAAAGGATTCTACGCTATCTCCGTGTAAGTGAAAATATGGATCTAGTATTTTCGAAGGGAGAAAATAGGTTGGAGACATACGCCGACTTAAGTTGTAGTGATAGATCTAAGGGAAAATCAACGTCAGGAAGCGTGATATTTCTGGGTAACAGTCTCGTTTCTTGGAAAAGCAAAAAGCAAACCACTGTAGCGCAATCCACGCAAGAGAGTGAACTAATTTCTTGCAGTGAATGTGCGCGTGAAGCTGTAAGTCTGAAAAGGTCATTATCAGAAATGGATTTTCTGAAGCTGTCAAAAGGAACAGTAACGTTATTCTGTGACAACCAGCCTACACTCAAGCTGATTGAGAATAAGTTTGAGACAACATATAGCAAACATATCAAGTTAAAGTACTAAATAATCAAGGATTAGGCAGATAAAAAGGAAATTGAGCTCAAATATGTTAGCAGTCAAAACAATAGTGCAGATTTGTTGACTAAAGCAGTAAATCAAACCAAACTATGAGATTTGATGAAAAACCTAAAAGTCATGAATACTGGTCATTTAAGTTAAATAAATGTTTTGGTCCTCATGTTATACATTGGAAGGGAGTATTCTAGTTTAAAATTGAAATTAGGCATTTTATTTCCGTATATATTTCAAACATAACAATTTAAACCTCGCGGACCAATTATTTGTAAGTGGAGAGAGAACAAACAATCAGCAGTAACGACAATTGACAACAAGGAGTGAACAGCAGATGTTGAACGGCGTGAAGTACAACGCTGTTCAACAATGCACACAAGGTGTAAAAGCCAAAAACAAAAGAAGAATCTCCGGTTAAGAAGAAACAAGATGGCTGAACCGAAGAACGGAAAAATGTAATGTTGGATGCAAGAAACCTGCTGGCCAATGAAGATAAAATGAGTACAGGAATTCGACTTCATTATACAAGTAACTCGGATGAAGAATATCGTGAGATATTAGCAAGAACGGTGTAATTTCCAGGAAGAAGAAAATAGTTACAAGTTCTAATCCAGAGACGTTCGAGAGCCGCCATATTAGATTCTACCGAATGATTTCATCACGGTGATACGACTGAATGGTAAGAGTCAACCAATCGTATCATGAATGAAAGGACATCATCTTATAATCATAAGGAAAAATGCAAGTAAGTCAGCGTTTCTCAACCTGTGGGGCGTGCCCCCCGGGGGGGGGCGTGATGAAACGAAAGGGGGCGCGCGAGTATATCGAGGTTTGGGTTTGTTTTTTTTTTTAGTTGAACAGATAGGTTTGGAGGTTTGTTTTTTTTTTTTAGGGGGGGGGGGGGGGGGGCGCGATGAGAATTGTGATTGAAAATTGGATCGCAAGTACTAAGAGGTTGAGAAACACTGATTTAGTAAGTGATAAAGTTACTTTTACTTAAAGGGAACATGTAAAAGTCAGCACAAATAGATGAACATTCGAATCGTGACAGAATCTATAGTTTATGATTATGAAATAACGCCGCAAGATTTCAAAGTTAAGAGAACTTAATTAGCGTTAATTCGTGGACTTAAATTAAAGAGGAAGAACCTTTTACAAGATATAAAGTGACTCTGAATTTAAGTGTTAAATTACTCAAGTTGAGATGTTATTATTTGTCAAGAATAAACTGTTAAGTGAAAGAAATAATTATTGCTTGTGTTAAGTTTGATCTTCTATATTTGAGACTTTGATCATTTTAACAGATGATAGTGTAACCTTTGTAAAGATAATATAGAAACTTTGTCAGTTGCATTTGATGTGTTGATTTTTTGGTACACGCATTTCATATCTTTGATTTACAAGTACATAAGTTAAAAGTGGGAATAAAATAAGTTAACGAATTTATTTTACATAGGCTATATATATATCAGCGATCCACGGAATAAACCTAACTATCTGATATATTACACCAAGCACCCATTCATCTGAAACACACTCATCTCCTCTACAGTAATGCAAAAAAATTACAAAATGCAGCATTATTTTATTATATATTATAAAAGCGTTATTTTGTCTATCATAAGATATTACGTTTTTCCAATTTTCTGACCAAACTATAAGAGATAGAGTGGTCATGTAAATGGATAAAATGTAGATCTTTTTAAGACAAACAAAATGCTACAAAAATCTTTCGAAAAAAGTTTTTGGTTTCCAAGATGGCGCCTTTTAAATGATCAAATTTTGACTTTTTCTCAATTTAAATGGAAAGTATAAAAGATGGAAGAGAACATTATATTGAGAAAATGTTGGTATTTGAAAGTTCTATCGGACGATATATCACTTATTCGCAAACGCATCAGCGTTTACAAGATACATGCAAAAATGTGAATTTTCGGTGTGTGACGCCGACCCGCAATACATCCGAGTTATTCGAAGAAGCCACAACAGGCTGGGAAGTTATATATTCTCCGGCGATCGAAACATTAATTTGCTAAATAAATAGTTTGTTTTTTGAATGCTATATATGCAAGGGTTCCGGAGCGAAGCGACGGTACCTGGCTATTATTATTATAATATATAAAAACGTATATTATTAAACGTTATTCTATCTGTCATTCTGTAAGCAAAATGCTAAATTACAAATTACTAAAATGTTACTAAAATAGAGAATCTATTCATAATAAATGAAAATATATTAAACAACTGTCCAACTATACTGATTGGCGACGTAGATATTTTCAAAATGAATAGAAACAATGCAGTACAGAAATAAGTAAAACATATGTGCAATAATAGTTTCAAAAATCGTCTTTACGGAACAACAAGAAACTGTACAATTCATGGAAATACGAAAACAAATATAGATCATATTTTCATAAATAAACATGATATCAAAACACCAGGAATAATATGTAAAGAACGAATCGGATAACAGTTGAAAATGAGAAAATAACAGATCCAAATATAATCTATAAAGAACTAATCAATGATGTTAACAAAACAAAATTCATGAAAATCTACATATATAAAAAGAAAAGTTCTGACTCACTCACTCACTGACTCATTAACGTCCACCCCAAACCCATGGATCTAGAAAGCTGAAATTTTGCACAGAGGTTTCCTTTATGATGTAGACAAAGAATAAGGCCGGATTTTTCGAAATTCGGGATAGGGAATAATCTGGCAAACTGACGATGAAGTGTATGGCGGCAACCCCAGGTGTGTGGCGCCAACCCGGAATACACCTGAGTTAAGTGGAGAAGGACACAACGGGCTGGGAAGTCGTATATTCTCCGATCTCAATATTAATTTGCTAAAGAAATAAAGTTTTTTTTTTTTTAATGCTATATACGCAAGGGTTCTGGAACGAAGCGACGGTACCCGGCTAATGAAGCCATAATGACTCTTCGAAACAAAATCATTTTGATTATAATTGCAAAAAAAAGAAAGAAAGAAAAAGAGACTAGAGGTGAAAACGACCAGATAATAGATGATTTATTTAAACTTTTAAAAGGAAAAAAAATACCTAATGATGATGAATGATATAAGCATGTAAAAGAAAAAAAAAATTACTGGATGACTGCTGATTAATTAAATAGATAAACGGACAACAAATGATGAAATAAAAATACTGTTTACTTTAATGATTGAAAGAAAAAAAATAGAAAATGAGTCTCCAACTAGGTGAAAACAAAGTTATTCTCAAAAATATTGCAATAGCTTTGAATAATGCTAAGAAAATATTAAAGGCAGTATACACATTGAAAAATAAAATTAAAAAACAAACACAAACACATTTTCAGATATTTTTTTGTAAAAAAAAGAGACTAATTTATATGATCTAGTTAAATGATTCGAGAAACCAATAAATAAATCGAAAAGTATTGGAAATATGAAATAATAAATTACTGTAACTCTATGATGTTGAATATCTAAGATATCTATAACTATTTTTTTATTAGAGTTCTATATAGACAAGGAAACTTTAATAAAAATTTTAGGAATGATAAGTAGTAAGATCTATGTTAGACTTAATAACAAATTTTATAAACAGGTGAGAGATTTCCCGTGGGTAGTCCCATATTGGGAATTCAGTGTAACTTATACATGAATTCGGCTGGAAGAAAAAAAGAATATGAAATGGATTAAAAATAGTTATAGATATATTCGATATCAAGACGATATTTTGATATTTTGGAATAGAACGAGGAAAAGTTTTCTAAATTCTTCAATTATGTGAATACTATAGATGAGAATATATAACTTATAATGGAAGAAGAAAGCAGTGGAAGGTTACCATTTTTGGATGTAGTATTGATAAATATTAATAATAATATAACACATGAAATTTTTGAAAAAATCTGAAAAGTAATCATGTATTGAATTATATAAAACTCAAGGGCATGACATACATACAAAGAATGAATTAATTAGAAATTATGTAAAAAGAATAATTTCCCTGAGGTTGTCGCTTTAAGATAATTTTTACAAACAAATTGATATTTGAAGAAACATATATATGAATGTACACAAAGTAATTTTTTCGTTTTACTAAAAAGAAAAACATGCTGATTAAATTCTTTAAAAATATACAAAAAGCGCAG
>JAFIDM010131229.1:0-31540 GCA_023159025.1 Thereuonema tuberculata
CGGACAGTATATGCGACAAAGCATATTTTTGGCTTTGAATGTATATCCCGGGAAATCGGGCGAGTGATGACTGTGGCTGTAGGTTTGAAGTGGAAAGGGGTAGATGTTTTATTGGAGTACTCAGGCGTGGGAGGCGGCGGGGGACTGTCTGACAATGACGTTATACCTGTATTTACTTTCTAATACATCTCTTCTGCGACTGTTATGTACGAAATATATTCCAATTATATAAATTAACTTTGATGTTTAATTTTTTGTTAAACAGCTTTTTATAACATATTTTTTAAATGTGTACTTTAGGAAACGAATGCATCATTATGGGCCTAAATATTTACGTATTTTTTTTTTCATTCTCTGAGTAAGTAAATTTTAACGAATAGACGAGTTGTAAATTATCAGTAACTTAGCTCAAAACTAAACATAAACATCAGCATAGTTTAGTGGTGATATATTCAGACAGGAGGGTCAGGAGGAAGGGCGACAAATCTGGCATAGCCCATAGGCGGCAAAAATGTAAATCCGCCTCTGATAATAAAGTTTAGAAGCTTCGAAGCATCTGTTGCCAGAGTGTTGGATTATCTGTTCTTTGTTAGATTAAGAATTAGATTAATTCACAAAACAGCTTTTTGTGCTAATCACATGATCAAATCACAATTCATGGATACCAGGGTTTAAATGAAATAAGCCCAGTCTAAATTTCATCTGAAGTTAAAAATATGCCTTTCAGTAAACAATTGATCAACGCGTCATTATAGTCCACAGTGTTAAAATAATTTTGGAGTCTAAGATATTGAATACGTAGACTATTTAAACTTTTTTTTTTTTTTTTAATATTTTAAATTGTATTTTTCTTTCCAAGTTATAGTGTTTTGAGATTTAAAAAAAAACATTTGAGCTGTGAGAGTAAGTTCTATTATAATATTTATAATCAGAAATTCTAACTAAATTTTACGAAAAACTGTTTGGAAATGTCAGTTCGTTCTATTTTCAGTTCGGGATCCATGTAGGCCTATGCTATGTATTATTCTTAAACTTTCTATGAATTAAATATTTAATTATTCTTACTTTCTAATTTAAATCCCAGTTAATGAAAACAAAAGGATGTCACGGGAATTGTGTGGTTAGCTTCAGTTTAGTAATGCTTCATTTACGTGTTGATCTATTTCAACTGAATAATTCCTAGTCTGAATTATTATCAACAATATCACGTGATAGCAAGAATTAGGAGGATCATACGACTGTGCTTGTTGAACGTAATGCACTCACTGACTAATTTTTGCCAAATTTCGAAGTTTAATCTTTCAGAACATCGGCTGCTATAGCAACGAAACAAACAAACAAACGATGTCTGGACTGAATGCAGGAGATACAGCTAAAGGAAAGAGGAAGTCCCATTTCAATAAGGCTGGGCTTCTTTTCCCCCGTCATTCGTATTTACCGCCATCTCCGAGAACGAAAATATTCCCAGCGAGTGGGTATGGGAGGTGCAGTTTATCTGGCCACCGTTTTGGAATATTTGACAGTCGAAGTACTCCAGCCAGAGCCGCGCCAAGTTATGTTAGCGCCGGGGTGCCAGGCAAAAGTTGCCGCCCCTAATAAGCTAAATTTAATATTTTTCATTATAAAATATATAAATATAATTAATTACATATTTTGCATATATTTTCTTTCCATTAGTATTTCTACACTAAATTATTTGCCGCCCGTCGCCCCCCAAAACGTGCCGCCCGGGTGCCGTGCACCCCTGGCAGACCCACTTGGCGCGGCCCTGACTCGAGCTTACTTAGCTGGCAATGTAGCTCATAATGCCAAGATGAAGCGATCATCCCTCCCTACTTGCAGTTGGCTATCCGGAAGGACGAGGAGCTGAACAGACTTCTGTCGGATGTCAACATGGTGGTGTCATGCCCCAAAATTTTGGCTGTCTACTGGCGACAGAAAGGGAAAAGACAGGACTTACATAAACTTAGCCGTGCTGGCGTGGTCGTGCGGTCTCGGCGGCGGCCAACCGTGGCGACCAGTGCGCCAGTACCTGGGTTCGAATCCCGGCAGTGGCATGGCTGTTTCTTTCTTCTTCTGTGTTTCGTCCAACGCTGTTCAAGGGGTCACAGAGGTGACCTATGTCAGCGGATTCTTCTTATTAAATATATATACATAAACTTATGTTTTTCAATGGGGTTGTTTTGTAAATAACCAAAATTAGTCATGGTTTTTAGAGTAATGCGTCTGTAAATATTCTACTACAATTGCGGTTTGTAGTGTCCCGTCCGCCTAAACCTCCAGGAAGATACTGGTACTCAACGTTAACTTATTTAAAGAATTAATTCATACTTAACTTGCGCAAAATATAAAGAATTTAAAATAATTTAATTCTGATTAACTGTACATTAAGTATATGAAATATTATTATTCTTCTGATATATGCAACATTTGAAACCTTTTGATTTAATATTTAATCTTTGAAATTCATTGTTTGTTTTTTATTTCTTAATCTTCATAATTACTCTTTCTCAATTCATACATTGAATACTTCCTCTTACTACAGATCTCTTGATATTTATACATCCACATTATGCAAAGAATCAAGATTTTGCGAGATTTCCTAGAATAACCTCCATTAAAGCTAATTTGAAATTAAAGCCTGAAATTTGGGCATCAATTTGCGAAAAAATGCCGTTTACAGATTTTAATTATAGTATGAAGGGGAAAGACTTCCAACTTTTATCTTAAGTTGGCCTGTGCCAGGAGAGTTATTAGCCAAAAAAATCATTCTTTATATTTTTATCCTTCTCTTGTAATGAGGTCACTAATATTGCAAAATTGCGAAAAACGCAATATTCAGATTTTAATTATATCTCTGGTAGAGGAGCTTCAAAAAACCTAAAACTTTCAGGAAATCAAGTTCTAATAGGAATTTAACCGAAATATAATTTTGAAGTTCTAGAATTTTCTGGTATAACTGCTATGAATTTTTAAATAAATCAAAATTTCCTACACGAGTCCTACTAAAAAAATTCAGCTGTTTTCAATGATACAATTTTGAAAAAAAAAGTAATTTTTTTAATGACTGATGTAATTAAAAGCAGGTCCTTAATCAATATAATTTATATAAATTAAACAAGGTAGGGATAGGGATTAGTAAACCAATCACAGTGCTTCGCAAGGGCTTTTGAGTCACCTATACTTTATAATAGACTGACAGCCCAGCAACTTTTAAGCGGCAAAAAAATTGGAAAAAAAAAAAATCCTGTGCTATTCAATAATATTATAAGTGTCATATTACAAGCAGAAAATGAGGAAACATAAAAAGAAAGACATTTCCTGGCTTTTTTGATGTGGCTGTACAGTATATGCAAAAAGAGCGTATTTTTGGCTTTGAGTGTATATCCCGGGAAATCGGGTGAGTGATGACTTGTGACCGTAGGTTTGAAATGGAAGGGAGTAGACGTTGCATTGGAGTGCTCAGGCGTGGGAGGTGGCGGGGGCCTGTCTGACAGTAACGTTACTTTCTAATACATATCTTCTGCGACTGTTATGTACGAAATATATTCCAATTATTTAAATTAACTTTGATGCTTAATTTTCTGTTAAAGAACTTTTAATAACATATTTTTAGGATGTGTACTTAAGGAAAGAATGCATCATTATGGGCCTATCTATCTATATATATATATATATATATATTTCATACTCTGAGTAAGTAAATTCTAACGAATAGACGAGTTGTAAATTATCAGTAACTTAGCTCAAAACTAAACATAAACATCAGTATAGTTTACTAGTGATATATTCAGACAGGAGCGTCAGGAACAAGGGCGGCAAATCTGGCGTTGCCCATAGGCGGCGAAAGTGTAAATCCGCCTCTGAATCAACTCTGAAATGCTGTCAGTGTTGTAGATTTTACTTTTGTAAAGTTCATAGAAGAGAAAAAGGGATCGAGCAAAAAGTTTTTAAATTTCAGTTTTACATCGAAGCACTCCTGCCTGTCCATCTGTTTTTGATGCTATAATTCAAAGACTGTACATCCTAGAAATTTGAAAAATTGAGATGCAGTTGTTATAAGGAAGTGCCTGTTAATTTCAATTGAACCAATAGGTAAAAGGAAAAAGGGTCAAAAAGCTGTTCATTAATTAACCTGTTTGTCTGTGATCAAGATGATTCAAAAACCGTTAGTACTGTAAAGCTGAAACGTTAGTAGATTGTTTAGATGCTAAGAAATTTGTATTATAATTTTGGTGAAAATCAGGCCAGTAGGAGCCAAAACAACAACTTTTTCTAGGATCTTACCATACGAGTATTTAAAAGGGTGACATGCAGCTATATCTTGTTTTCTATAACGGATTCGAACAGATATAGAATGAATACGGAGGGTTGTTTACAATCTATGGTATCGATTTGGATTCGGGTCTATTTCCCAGAAATTCCCTTTCTCCACCAACGATCATGCTCTATTTGATGCCCATGAGATACTGCTATCGCTCTGCAGCGCAGTTTCCATTGCAGGAGACTACTGCGAAGAACAGGAAGACTTATACATTGCCACTCCTGCTGACAACGTTTCCAGAGTCCATCCAATGAAGAGGACGTCGTCTTCCCAAGGCTCGTTTTAATAGTCCAAATGTGCAAAAATCCATGGGCGATGCGTCTGGAGACTTCACTGGTATCTCGGTAAACGGTATAGACTGGATTCCGGTTTGTTGTTCCATTCGTGTCAGAAAATTCTGGGTCGATTTGGACGTATGGCTGGACGCCTTGTCTTGGTGGAGACGGACCTTGTAAACGTCGTTTCCGTAAAGAGTAGGTAGTTCCTGTGTATAAATTGGTGTCATATGTGATCCTGATAGTACGCAGAATTCACCTTTACATTTTGAGCCACCCTCCGTATCTGTAGCTTGCCTTGATAGGAATAACCCGCAACGATCATGAATCCCTTCGAAAAAGTTTCACGAGATTCTCTGTACCAATTTGGAAACGATTTGGCTCCAACTGGGCGATAGAAAATCGCCCTTGGTTTATTGCAGTCAGACAGATAAACATATGCTTCGTCTAATGTGGCCACATACTTCCATTTATCCCCAGCGAGATGTCGTTCATACACTTTTCAGCAATTTGTCTTACGTTCTGAAATGTGCTTTGGTAAGAGCTTGTGAACCTTGCTTTTATGTCTCTTTTGAAGTCCCAAATCTTTATGGATAATCTTGTTTACGGTACGAAGAGATGTTCCTACCTTCGCACCAATGGTCCTTTGGGTCGCTGGATTGTTTCCCGTCCCCATTTTCTTGACTTTCTGAATGACAGTCTTTGTGCGACTTATAGGTATGTCTTGGATTTGCTTGCTTTTCAGTCCCGGAAATCTGAACTGTACGGGCCAAACGAACACCAGCAACACATTAGGAACTCCTTTCTTCAAAATGGTGAAACCTCTTTTTCTACATGCCGTAATTATTGCGGAATAACTAAATTTCGCGTCAGAAAGGGCTGTAACATACCCTTCCCAAAACTGTGACACTTTCGGCGGCATTTCTCCGAACAAACTAACCCACACCCCTCCACACTAATCTTTAAGTACTCACCTGTACGTTTGCATAAATTTGCATACCTACTGTGATTGGTTGCATCGTCACGCGCCATGCAAATCGTTACCATAGATTGTAATCAACCCTCTGTATAATTGTATATATATTCAATGGTTTCCATTAATCTTCCATTGTATTTCCATCTTGAAGTTGCAACAGATGGGAAATCTGTTAACTTGTTCTTTTTGAAAATTTCAATATGACTGTCTCAGTTTTTCCTGCTGTGCTGTGAAACAGTTCAGAAAACATTTACAAGATCTCTACAGTTCAGTTCATGAAAGAAGAGCATTTGATGACGTAATTTCCTTATGGATTGATGTTTCCAAGATGTAACAGCGACGTCTGTTGCTAAAAATCCGTAACTGAATCTTATAAACATTACAAAATTCTGGTTTTATATTTTCTACAGTTACGAATACATTTTTATATTATTGTTATTATTAATTAAAAACGTTCCACACTTTTCTCCTTGCTTGGCTATACAAAGTTTGACCTTTCTTGATCATGCTTATGCGATCACAAAACAATGCCATCTTGGAATGACTGCTCGGAAGTCAAGTTGATGACGTCATGACTGGTGACTTTTATTCCAGACAAAATCGATCACTACCTAATGACCATATATGGCAAACCCTTCTTTTTTGAAAAATACTATAGGCAGCTACAGGACTGGAAGTGGTGGGAGACTTTAGATAGCAATAGAGGGTTAGTGACTAGAGTCAGCTCTTGTAAGCAGTTTGATGAATGACAGACTAAATCAGCTTGGTATTTAGAAAGATTTTAAGTGAGATAAGTATTTCATAGAAAAAAAAATGCAAACTTCTTGAACTAAAGACAAACATTGACTGTAAAGTAATATAAATAATTTCCAACTTCTTAAAGAAATGATTGTTAAATGAAATTTTTCTTTTAAACATTTTTATTGTACTCAAGAAGAAATAAAGCTTAACTTGCAAAAAATAAATTCAAAAATTAACTCAAAAAGTGCACAAACCAAAATAAAATAGGCTCTCGCACCCTGAGCCATCATCTTGGGAATCCGTGACAGCTGTTTTAGCCTTATTAGGGTTCATCACCCAGTTTACCTTTGATTTTTTTTTTTAAATTGTAAGTGTTTCCTATATTGTTCAGATGATATAACCAATATGCTACAAAATTTTCCTAAATTAAAATTAACAAAAAACTAGAAAAAACTAATAGTTATTAATTTGATAGAAAATTTTTATTTCGTATATGATATTACTCAAGCTTCAAGATGCTTTATTTGTAACTTTTTTTGTTTTTATTTTTTGCTTGTTTAATTTGCTGAAATTGTTTTTTAATTACAGGTCTTGAACTTTGTACGTGTTTCACTTCAGGCCAGAAAAGTAAACTTGATTGCATTGGATCATGACAAACAGTTTTCACATGACATTGAGTTATTGGTGGATTCAAGTTTGAGAGAATTCACAGTATCTGTATCAGGAGATAACCCTTTCATTCGACTTATAGATCCTCACGGTTAGTTTTGATTGAACTTTCATTATTGTTGTAGAGGCTTAATGTCTATTAATAAAATGGTAAACAGAAAAGAAGAAAATGTAGTTACTATATTGGTGAAGATGAATGAAATGAATTAATAAGAAGATGGGAATTAAACATCCCTCCCTGTGTCCATGGATTTTGTTTTGTTGTTTCCTATATGTTGTATCAGTCCCTGATTCTGAAGTGATCTTAATACTAACTGACTGTTTTTGTTCATTTTATTCATCTTCAACAATTCAAGATGTTCATTTTATTGTTGTTATCGTTTTATTTTATTATTATGTTTTGGATTCAGTTTTCTTAAGATTTTATTTGGTTTTGCTTTATGTTTGTACTTTTGAAATTATGGACAAAAGAAAAAAGTGGCATTCAATTGAAATACACATTTCATTCCCATCATCATGGAATGTAAAGCAATTTGTGTCAACTCTAATTAAGCAGTAAAGTCAGAAATGACAGACAACAGGGCCACATTAATTTGCAAATTACATTTGTAGCAACTTCCAAGAGATATTAACAATGACTATAAATATGATTGTATCAATTCAAAAATCTTTTCATTTTTATTTTATTTAGACTATCTCCTATCAAAATGCACATCCTTAGATTAGAGTTTTAATATATCAAAAACATCAAGGTCTAAGAGTAGAGGAACAGTGATTTCTGTCTTGGTCAGAGATATCCGTTGATTTTAAATACATAAATTTCCAAGTTTTAAGTTTTTCTTTTCTTTTTTTTTCTTGCAAATTCACTAATTGGGTGGTGCAGAGTTAATTCAACTTTCTACTTCCTGTTGCTTTGCTCAGAATGGAAAGACCACATTTTCCACTTTAAGCTTCAAGTGTTATATTGATGTGCTCTGTAATGTTGAACCACGAGAAAGTAGTTAGGAAAAGTATTTAATCTCTGATGCTACCAGTATAGCCAATCAGTGATCAGTAGCCAAACTAAACACAAAGAAATTATGTTCTTTGTTATGAATTTCATTAATGTGCTTAATTGGGACTTAGTTCCATGATTAGAACTCTTTCACCTTTGTTTTGCTTTTCATCAAATGACTATTAACTGTAATGTTTTCAATAACTCTCAACAGGGTACTATACTGTCATTGTAAAAGTCTCAAATTTTGTCCATAATTTTATATATTTCAAGGTGTCTTCCATCTTTTTTAATGTTTCTAGTAAATTCATTGTTGACTGGTGCTAAGCTGAACTAAGTTAATTATGTCTTTTATAAAATGTTCTTTTTTTACAATTTTATTCTCTGATTATTGATATTTATTAGGTCAGGTTGTGGAGGAAGCAAATGGCTTACTGAATTTGTTATCATTGAAGAATGTGAAAATTGTGAACATCAAAGACCCTACTCCAGGCAAATGGCGAGTTCAAGTGGCCAGTGATTCTGCTCATTCAATTCGATCAACAGGACTCAGTTCACTCAATTTCATTCATGGCTTTTCTATTTCTCCCACTCCAAATTTTGTGGAAACGTACCATCGTCCTCTAAAAGGTAAAAACATACAAGTGATACCAGACATAGAATTTCAGTTGCTTCCAAACGATAGTTTTTTTTATCATCAATAGATTTATTAATAACAAAATTTTAAACAACATTACCTTAAAATGTAGGCAAAACTTGATAATACGAACGGCAGTCCCAAATTATGAAAACCTTTTTAATGACAGATAACAGTAAAAACTGTGAAAGATAACACATAGCCAGAGTTATTACATATCAAATCACATAGTTTTCTCCGAATACGTGCGACTTATGAATAAAGCGCCGAAAATAGTTATTATAGTTAATTATTGTGTCCCAACTATCAATGTTATCAAAAAACATCACATTCTTGCACTTAACTTTGTAGATTCAGAAATACTTGAGCATGCCTATTTTGTCTGAACGCAAACCACAGTTTGCAAAAAAACGATCCAGCACGGACACTTGTGTGGATCTGACAGTCTCGACACTTCACGAAAACCCTTCAGGTGCATCTGCTCGCCATACCAACACCATAGGCTGGTGACAGTTTCCAGAGTCATTGCTGTTTCGGATTAACCTATGTTCGGCAAGCCATGTCAACCATTGCATACTGTCATGCATGTGTCCATAAATATCTCACGGTGAGCAGTCAAAGACTTCTAAAGCGTTCCGCTGTAAAACTGCATGACTTATTACTTTTGGTGCTTACAGTGTACCAGCCACGGCACGTTTAAAGTGTTTTTTAAGCAACAATACACAATGTTTCATTAATAACAACAATAACGATATCAATACACTCTCACAGTCATATATTATCTGTCATTAAAAAGGTTTTCATAATTTGGGACCGCTGTTCGGAGTTTTGTCAAAATTTATATGGAATTTTAGTTTTATTTCAACAATTTGTTTTCTGCATTTTATGTATCTTTTTGGTGATGTTTGTAGAATTCTTTTCCACAGAACAAACCAAGCTATCTGTCACTGAGTTATATCATTTGATTTTCAGAGTTGTTTTCCTATCCAACAATGTTATTACGTTATAATATTGATGTGTGGTCGAAAATAGTGGAGACTATGGTCGATGTTTCGGCATAATATATACACATTTATTTACATTTTATTTGCAAATGTGTACAGGGTGGGCGGAAAGTAACTCCCTATTGTGAATTTGGAATAGCTATTGATGTTATGTGTAGATTGCAATGAAAGTTACCTTGTTTTGTAGACTGTAGTGTGGTATTATTTGTAATATTTTTTTCACCATTGAGAAATACCAAAGATAAAAATGTAAATAGAAGCAATGGTGTTGAGGTTAGCAATGTTATTGCAAACTTGGCGAGAGATTTAATTAGACAATCTCATTTTATTAATAAAGTAAGAATAGATGAAATGAAGTGTTAAAATAAAATGTTATAATATCATAATTTTCACTTCCCATATTTTTTAATAATTAAACAATCTCGATGTAAGAATAAGTGTTAACATGATAGTTACTATAATGAAATGTTATAATATCATGATTTTCAATTCCATATTTGTTAAAAATGATTGTAGCTGAAGAAGAAGAGAAGGAAATAATCTCTTCGAAAATTCCTGTCTAATAAATATATTTTAAATTTATTTTTAATTTTACATTTATTTTATGATATAAGAAGATGATGATGATTAACAATATGTCTAATATTTTTTTCTTTTTCTTTAATTTTCTGAGCCTCTGAATAAGAGATGTCATAACGATTAAGTATTCAGGACAGAGCGAAAATTGCAGCATGGTATGAGGTGTGGCAATCTGTAAAGCAGGTTCAACGGTGGTGGAGGGTTGAACATGGGAAACATGCTGTTTTGGATGCAAAGACAATTAAAAATTGCCATAGGAAGTTAATGACAACCAGTAGTGTTTTGGACACAAAGAGATCAGGTCGGCCCTCGACCTCGATATCAGAGAAAAAAGTGGATGCAGTGAGGGAGATGTTCCAGCAAAGCCCTGCAAAATCAACAAAACAAGCTGCAAGAGAGAGTGGCATGACACTGATGAGTTCTTGCGGAAGGCCGTAGCAAATGTACCTCTTCGTTTAAGACTGTATAGAAAATACTGGGGCACTCATTGAATTGTAACTTTTGTAATTATCATGCCACACAATAAACTACATGTCTACAAAAAATTGCCTTCATACCTACATTCGTTTAGAAGAAAAAAATTATTTCCAGTAGGGAGTTACCTTCTGCCCACCCTGTATACAAGGTTGATGGATACCAAAAGCAGGGTCAAAGCAGTAAAGGCCCGAAATTCCCAATGGGAATGTAGAGTACTGTACTTAGTTTTGTTGAGATAAATATAAGAATTATCCATCATACTTAAGATAACTGCTGCCTTTTGTCCTGTCTGCAGTGAGTCTCTATTAGGCCTAAGTTTTACAGTCATTTTTTACATTTTTTTAATTTATTTATGAAAAATTCTGTCTTGGGATTTTGAAAAATGTAGAGCTTTTAATTCTTCATATTCAGTAACTAAATATAATTCTTGCAGAAATATCTTAGATAAAAAGATACCTATTACAATAAATATGACATGTCATTTATTTAACATTAATTATAGTGATATTTCATTTACTTTGATTCCATTTTCACAGAAGCATTAAAAAGATCCATCAGCATTTATAAAAATTAATAGTTTTCTCATGTTATTGAATCAGTTCTTGGTTTAATATTCTTGTTATAACATAATCTGTATTATGTTAAAAAATTAATATATTACAATCTTATGAATTTATTTAATAAATATAATGAAATAATATTTTCATTTTTCTATAATATGCCAAAAACTGAGAGACAGAAAGGAATTGAACATGTCCTAATTACTTATAATAATTTATAATATTTTTTTATAAATTTTATAATAATTTTTATTGTAATAAGAAGCAGTTTTTAACATATAAAAAGTTATGTTGTTTAGTAGTACTTTATTAGAAGAATTAAAAAATATTATACTTTTAAATCTTATGATTTTTTTTATCAGTTTAAATTACTTGAAATCTAATTAAATACAATATTCAGTATTAAATGCATTAAAAGCCACACCTTTTAAACATATTTGACATTTATAGGTGCTCCAACACATCTGATTGTAAATGCCACTGATATTGGGCCTTATGGTCATTTTGATCGTGTGGAATTGTTAGACCTCAAAGGAAACACCATTAACACTGTCTCGCTGCACCCTGTTCCAGAAACAAATGGTCTCTTCAATGCCAGTACGTTTGTTCCACCAGATGAATATTTTTATATCAAAGTAAGTAGGATTTATTGTTTTTAATTCCTAAAATTAAGTTCTTAACATTTTTATGACAGTAAAATATTTTGAGAATTTTGTAACAGTTGAGAAAAAAAAATATGTTCTTTTTTTTTTTTCTATTTACAATATGTCAAAAATATGTCAAAACTGAAAAAATAAAGTGTGCTCTTTATCCATAGGTAATTGGAGAGGATGTGGATGGCAATTTATTTCAGAGAATTTCATCAACAGCTATTAGTGCACAACTTCCAGGTAAATATGTTCTTCGATTAACTATTGCCTATCGTTTCTGTATGAACAGTCTATTGAAATTTTACATTTTACATTACAAAGAAATGCAATACACTTCAATCTTATCAGTATCCAGATAATAACAACAAGCAAAGATTGCAAAGAACAACTTAGATTTAGTTATTTGGCACTGAGAAAGTTAAAGGAAAATTATAAAAATCAACATCACTGGTTCTCAAGCTTTTTTGACTTTAACACCCTCAAAAAAATAAAAAAAATAAATTCTGTGCCCCTTGATTTGTACTAAATTTGTTAATTGATATGAGGAGAAAATTTAACTTTCCATTCAGACCAGGAAAACATATCAGTTTCACACATTTCTGTCAGCAAAATTGTATCAAAAGAAGAAGGGGGGGGGGGGAGGAAACCTTTAAGACTTCAGGTAATACTAATAAGATTAGTACAAATTAAATTAGGTTTAGTTTCAGAATTATCTTTCAAGCTCTCGTTGCTTCTGTCACATCCTTGATATGATAAAAGTTATATCATTTAAACAAAGAATTTACGTGCCTCAAATTCATAGTAAAGTGTGGGAAAAAGACACAGAAATAAAAAAATATCTGAGCATTCATCGGTGAGTTTGGGACGGCCCGTTTCGTCCTTTTTAGGGACTCATCAGCCAAACCCACTCACCAGATGAAATGCTCAGATAGTGCAAAAGTAATAAGGGCATCCACATCCACTTCTGGCTGTGGCTTTCCTTCAAAAGAAAACACATTTAACAAAAAGAAACAAAACAGGTATAATTTCAAATCCTGTCCTGAGAATCTATCAGGCGCAAGGAATTTCAATACAAAAAAAAAACTAAGATTAAACCCAACCTGGTTTATTTAAACAAAGAATTAACGTGCCTCAAATTAAAAGAAAAGAATGGGGAAACAGACACAGAAATAAAAAATATATCATTTAGTTTAAGTATAATTGGCTTATAAACATCTTTGCTTTAACTTCTGATTTATTTCAGTTTGTCACTTATCAACTAGAATTGTCTTTTCAAATTTTTTCATTAAAATCCGTTTGTTTATGTAATAGTAATTGGGCTTAATATTGAAGCTGTATTAGTTGAATTCTTCAGATTTCCTTTACTAATCCTCATACTCAAGCATCCAAGAATAAAATTTCTGTTAACAAAAAAAAAAAGGCTTTTATTCACCAGAAGTAGCGACAGAATAACATATTTTGCCCCAACAGAAAGGTTAACGAGAATGTTCTGGTGATATCAGAAAAGATTTGTAAATGAAATTAAACCAAAACCTTCCTAAAAATAAGACAAACATGTTTACTATTGTCATTTCTGCTGCCCCTCCACCATGAGAAATAAATAATAAAACAGCACAGTTATCAACAAGAAAGATGACAATAGAATCTGATGTAAATTCAAAAGCATTTAAATGGAAAATGTTTTGTTCATAAAAAGATGGTTCACATTTTGCATACATTGCCTGACATAAATCCTATCAATCTTTTTCACATTCAGTCCCAACTGCAATTTATACACATTTTCTTTTATTGCTGAATTGCATTGTTTTATTTCTCTGTCCTCCTCAATATGCAGCAGCTTTGTTATCTGCAGAGCTTCTCTGAGACACCACCAGTAAGTGGTGGTTCAAAAGAAAGCAGAGCTGTGAACTTCCTTCTGGCAGTGTGAAAAATCTGATGTATTTTTGAAACACACTTGATGTTCACAAAATGATTTAGTTCCTGCATCAATCAATCACATGAGTTCCTAAGATAAGCCGTGGTTTCTTTGTTAGACCCTTGTTAGAGACCATTTCTAACCCTATCACCGTTTGGTAAAGACCCTGTTTCAAGTTTCATTCAGTCTTTTAACATTTAATTCAAATTTACAGATGACTACAAGTACAAAAATAAATTTTTTCTCTCAATTTTTTTATTTTTTTTTATTTACTAATTGAACAATTATAATTGTTTTTTTTTTTTGTTTTGTTTTTTTATTACTATATATGCCATAAATATAAGAGTATACATTTTTAAATGTATTTTTTATCAATTACAGCAATCCCTGAGGTAAATATGAAATCAGAAATTGATGGATATTTTGGTAAACCCGTTACCTTACTCTGCTACGTACAAAGTCTTGTACCATTTTCAGTTCAGTGGTTTCGAGGAAAAAATGCTGAAATTTTAGTCACTGATAAACAGGATTATTCGTAAGTTTTTGAAGATTTCTATTTTATCCATTTTCTCAATTCAAGCATAGTCTCTTTTTTTATGATCATTACCAGTTTTGCATAAATAATAATCTTAAGGATAATTAAACATCATCTACCTTTCTTGCAAATTTAGAGCTGATCTTTTATTAACTACATAAATTTAGACTCTTGTCTCTCATTATACCTTCTAAAGAATATACACTGTGTGATCAAATTGTTATGGCTTCTCCTGGCTCATGGGCTTATCCCACATTCAACCATCACCCGAATAGATAACGCAACTATCTATATATATATAATATATTTATATATTTATATATATAATTCTGAGTTAATTCATTCTGTAATTCAAATTTTAGATGTTAATTCATTCTGTAATTCAAATTTTATATAATTTCAATTGAATATTTTAGCTGTTAATTGTTCTTAATTTTAATATTTGGGTAGATTTTGAATTTTGGATAGTTAAAGAATCTAAATTAAGGAGAGCAAGGTCTTAATTGTTGCGTTTTTACTAATTAGTTCTAAATTTTGCCGCTGATGACGTGGCGATCGAATAATCTGTTTTATCACCATAGAAACGGTGAACTGAAATTTGAATTGGCAATTTCAGACAGTGATTTGTTCTTTACTTGGTTTCAAATTTCATATCACTGTCCGGCTACAATAGTTTAGTAATATAAGTTAATTTTTATTCTTATATTCTATACGTTCTAAATTTAAATTTCAAATGATTGATTGATATCTTTGCTTTTCTAAACTCGAAGGATGAGCTTCCAGTTTGGACATTAGATATATATATATATATATATATGTATGAGGGCTGTTCAGTAATGAATGATCATAATTTTTTTATGACCCCAAACCATAAGTCATCCTGAATTTCTGGTGGTCTTTCTCAAAGTAGTCCCCATTGATTGCAATGCATTTATTGCAGTGTTAATGCCAGTCATTGAAGACATGCTGGAAGCCATTGCTTGACAGGTCCTTCAGAAGCAACCCTGAAACCTTCACCAATGCCTGTGAAGATTGAAAACACCTTCTGTGATTTTTTTTTTTTTAATCGAGGAAACAGAAAGAAATCACAAGAGGCCACATCTGGACTTTACACGATTTTGGTGAGATACTCCATGATTACATTTGCATGTGAATGTGTGGCTGCATGTTGTCCTGGTGCAGCATCCATCCTGTGGCGTGGAGATGTGGTCGTTTACAATGACATGGTCCTTAAGGATCTTCCGTACACTTTTGCAGTATTCTGTTGTTACAGTTGTGTGTGGTTGTACAACATGCTGGTAAATCATTCCTTGAATATTGAAGAATGTGGCAACCATAACTGTACCTGCAGATGTGGCCACTTTGGCTTTCTTTGGCATTGGTGATGCAGAGTTTCTTTCAAAGATAATAACTGGAAAACAAGACTTGGCTTCATCCTTTTGACCCTGAGAGTAAGCAACAAAGCTCACTGTATAAATCTCCATCACCAATGCCAAAGAAAGCCAAAGTGGCCACATCTGCAGGTACAGTTATGGTTGCCACATTCTTCAATATTCAAGGAATGATTTACCAGCATGTTGTACAACCACACACAACTGTAACAACAGAATACTGCAAAAGTGTACGGAAGATCCTTAAGGACCATGTCATTGTAAACGACCACATCTCCACGCCACAGGATGGATGCTGCACCAGGACAACATGCAGCCACACATTCACATGCAAATGTAATCATGGAGTATCTCACCAAAATCGTGTAAAGTCCAGATGTGGCCTCTTGTGATTTCTTTCTGTTTCCTCGATTAAAAAAAAAAAAATCACAGAAGGTGTTTTCAATCTTCACAGGCATTGGTGAAGGTTTCAGGGTTGCTTCTGAAGGACCTGTCAAGCAATGGCTTCCAGCATGTCTTCAATGACTGGCATTAACACTGCAATAAATGCATTGCAATCAATGGGGACTACTTTGAGAAAGACCACCAGAAATTCAGGATGACTTATGGTTTGGGGTCATAAAAAAATTATGATCATTCATTACTGAACAGCCCTCATACATATATATATATATATATATATCTAATGTCCAAACTGGAAGCTCATCCTTCGAGTTTAGAAAAGCAAAGATATCAATCAATCATTTGAAATTTAAATTTAGAACGTATAGAATATAAGAATAAAAATTAACTTATATTACTAAACTATTGTAGCCGGACAGTGATATGAAATTTGAAACCAAGTAAAGAACAAATCACTGTCTGAAATTGCCAATTCAAATTTCAGTTCACCGTTTCTATGGTGATAAAACAGATTATTCGATCGCCACGTCATCAGCGGCAAAATTTAGAACTAATTAGTAAAAACGCAACAATTAAGACCTTGCTCTCCTTAATTTAGATTCTTTAACTATCCAAAATTCAAAATCTACCCAAATATTAAAATTAAGAACAATTAACAGCTAAAATATTCAATTGAAATTATATAAAATTTGAATTACAGAATGAATTAACATCTAAAATTTGAATTACAGAATGAATTAACTCAGAATTATATATATAAATATATAAATATATTATATATATATAGATAGTTGCGTTATCTATTCGGGTGATGGTTGAATGTGGGATAAGCCCATGAGCCAGGAGAAGCCATAACAATTTGATCACACAGTGTATATTCTTTAGAAGGTATAATGAGAGACAAGAGTCTAAATTTATGTAGTTAATAAAAGATCAGCTCTAAATTTGCAAGAAAGGTAGATGATGTTTAATTATCCTTAAGATTATTATTTATGCAAAACTGGTAATGATCATAAAAAAAGAGACTATGCTTGAATTGAGAAAATGGATAAAATAGAAATCTTCAAAAACTTACGAATAATCCTGTTTATCAGTGACTAAAATTTCAGCATTTTTTCCTCGAAACCACTGAACTGAAAATGGTACAAGACTTTGTACGTAGCAGAGTAAGGTAACGGGTTTACCAAAATATCCATCAATTTCTGATTTCATATTTACCTCAGGGATTGCTGTAATTGATAAAAAATACATTTAAAAATGTATACTCTTATATTTATGGCATATATAGTAATAAAAAAACAAAACAAAAAAAAAAAACAATTATAATTGTTCAATTAGTAAATAAAAAAAAATAAAAAAATTGAGAGAAAAAATTTATTTTTGTACTTGTAGTCATCTGTAAATTTGAATTAAATGTTAAAAGACTGAATGAAACTTGAAACAGGGTCTTTACCAAACGGTGATAGGGTTAGAAATGGTCTCTAACAAGGGTCTAACAAAGAAACCACGGCTTATCTTAGGAACTCATGTGATTGATTGATGCAGGAACTAAATCATTTTGTGAACATCAAGTGTGTTTCAAAAATACATCAGATTTTTCACACTGCCAGAAGGAAGTTCACAGCTCTGCTTTCTTTTGAACCACCACTTACTGGTGGTGTCTCAGAGAAGCTCTGCAGATAACAAAGCTGCTGCATATTGAGGAGGACAGAGAAATAAAACAATGCAATTCAGCAATAAAAGAAAATGTGTATAAATTGCAGTTGGGACTGAATGTGAAAAAGATTGATAGGATTTATGTCAGGCAATGTATGCAAAATGTGAACCATCTTTTTATGAACAAAACATTTTCCATTTAAATGCTTTTGAATTTACATCAGATTCTATTGTCATCTTTCTTGTTGATAACTGTGCTGTTTTATTATTTATTTCTCATGGTGGAGGGGCAGCAGAAATGACAATAGTAAACATGTTTGTCTTATTTTTAGGAAGGTTTTGGTTTAATTTCATTTACAAATCTTTTCTGATATCACCAGAACATTCTCGTTAACCTTTCTGTTGGGGCAAAATATGTTATTCTGTCGCTACTTCTGGTGAATAAAAGCCTTTTTTTTTTTGTTAACAGAAATTTTATTCTTGGATGCTTGAGTATGAGGATTAGTAAAGGAAATCTGAAGAATTCAACTAATACAGCTTCAATATTAAGCCCAATTACTATTACATAAACAAACGGATTTTAATGAAAAAATTTGAAAAGACAATTCTAGTTGATAAGTGACAAACTGAAATAAATCAGAAGTTAAAGCAAAGATGTTTATAAGCCAATTATACTTAAACTAAATGATATATTTTTTATTTCTGTGTCTGTTTCCCCATTCTTTTCTTTTAATTTGAGGCACGTTAATTCTTTGTTTAAATAAACCAGGTTGGGTTTAATCTTAGTTTTTTTTTTGTATTGAAATTCCTTGCGCCTGATAGATTCTCAGGACAGGATTTGAAATTATACCTGTTTTGTTTCTTTTTGTTAAATGTGTTTTCTTTTGAAGGAAAGCCACAGCCAGAAGTGGATGTGGATGCCCTTATTACTTTTGCACTATCTGAGCATTTCATCTGGTGAGTGGGTTTGGCTGATGAGTCCCTAAAAAGGACGAAACGGGCCGTCCCAAACTCACCGATGAATGCTCAGATATTTTTTTATTTCTGTGTCTTTTTCCCACACTTTACTATGAATTTGAGGCACGTAAATTCTTTGTTTAAATGATATAACTTTTATCATATCAAGGATGTGACAGAAGCAACGAGAGCTTGAAAGATAATTCTGAAACTAAACCTAATTTAATTTGTACTAATCTTATTAGTATTACCTGAAGTCTTAAAGGTTTCCTCCCCCCCCCCCCTTCTTCTTTTGATACAATTTTGCTGACAGAAATGTGTGAAACTGATATGTTTTCCTGGTCTGAATGGAAAGTTAAATTTTCTCCTCATATCAATTAACAAATTTAGTACAAATCAAGGGGCACAGAATTTATTTTTTTTATTTTTTTGAGGGTGTTAAAGTCAAAAAAGCTTGAGAACCAGTGATGTTGATTTTTATAATTTTCCTTTAACTTTCTCAGTGCCAAATAACTAAATCTAAGTTGTTCTTTGCAATCTTTGCTTGTTGTTATTATCTGGATACTGATAAGATTGAAGTGTATTGCATTTCTTTGTAATGTAAAATGTAAAATTTCAATAGACTGTTCATACAGAAACGATAGGCAATAGTTAATCGAAGAACATATTTACCTGGAAGTTGTGCACTAATAGCTGTTGATGAAATTCTCTGAAATAAATTGCCATCCACATCCTCTCCAATTACCTATGGATAAAGAGCACACTTTATTTTTTCAGTTTTGACATATTTTTGACATATTGTAAATAGAAAAAAAAAAAAGAACATATTTTTTTTTCTCAACTGTTACAAAATTCTCAAAATATTTTACTGTCATAAAAATGTTAAGAACTTAATTTTAGGAATTAAAAACAATAAATCCTACTTACTTTGATATAAAAATATTCATCTGGTGGAACAAACGTACTGGCATTGAAGAGACCATTTGTTTCTGGAACAGGGTGCAGCGAGACAGTGTTAATGGTGTTTCCTTTGAGGTCTAACAATTCCACACGATCAAAATGACCATAAGGCCCAATATCAGTGGCATTTACAATCAGATGTGTTGGAGCACCTATAAATGTCAAATATGTTTAAAAGGTGTGGCTTTTAATGCATTTAATACTGAATATTGTATTTAATTAGATTTCAAGTAATTTAAACTGATAAAAAAAATCATAAGATTTAAAAGTATAATATTTTTTAATTCTTCTAATAAAGTACTACTAAACAACATAACTTTTTATATGTTAAAAACTGCTTCTTATTACAATAAAAATTATTATAAAATTTATAAAAAAATATTATAAATTATTATAAGTAATTAGGACATGTTCAATTCCTTTCTGTCTCTCAGTTTTTGGCATATTATAGAAAAATGAAAATATTATTTCATTATATTTATTAAATAAATTCATAAGATTGTAATATATTAATTTTTTAACATAATACAGATTATGTTATAACAAGAATATTAAACCAAGAACTGATTCAATAACATGAGAAAACTATTAATTTTTATAAATGCTGATGGATCTTTTTAATGCTTCTGTGAAAATGGAATCAAAGTAAATGAAATATCACTATAATTAATGTTAAATAAATGACATGTCATATTTATTGTAATAGGTATCTTTTTATCTAAGATATTTCTGCAAGAATTATATTTAGTTACTGAATATGAAGAATTAAAAGCTCTACATTTTTCAAAATCCCAAGACAGAATTTTTCATAAATAAATTAAAAAAATGTAAAAAATGACTGTAAAACTTAGGCCTAATAGAGACTCACTGCAGACAGGACAAAAGGCAGCAGTTATCTTAAGTATGATGGATAATTCTTATATTTATCTCAACAAAACTAAGTACAGTACTCTACATTCCCATTGGGAATTTCGGGCCTTTACTGCTTTGACCCTGCTTTTGGTATCCATCAACCTTGTATACAGGGTGGGCAGAAGGTAACTCCCTACTGGAAATAATTTTTTTCTTCTAAACGAATGTAGGTATGAAGGCAATTTTTTGTAGACATGTAGTTTATTGTGTGGCATGATAATTACAAAAGTTACAATTCAATGAGTGCCCCAGTATTTTCTATACAGTCTTAAACGAAGAGGTACATTTGCTACGGCCTTCCGCAAGAACTCATCAGTGTCATGCCACTCTCTCTTGCAGCTTGTTTTGTTGATTTTGCAGGGCTTTGCTGGAACATCTCCCTCACTGCATCCACTTTTTTCTCTGATATCGAGGTCGAGGGCCGACCTGATCTCTTTGTGTCCAAAACACTACTGGTTGTCATTAACTTCCTATGGCAATTTTTAATTGTCTTTGCATCCAAAACAGCATGTTTCCCATGTTCAACCCTCCACCACCGTTGAACCTGCTTTACAGATTGCCACACCTCATACCATGCTGCAATTTTCGCTCTGTCCTGAATACTTAATCGTTATGACATCTCTTATTCAGAGGCTCAGAAAATTAAAGAAAAAGAAAAAAATATTAGACATATTGTTAATCATCATCATCTTCTTATATCATAAAATAAATGTAAAATTAAAAATAAATTTAAAATATATTTATTAGACAGGAATTTTCGAAGAGATTATTTCCTTCTCTTCTTCTTCAGCTACAATCATTTTTAACAAATATGGAATTGAAAATCATGATATTATAACATTTCATTATAGTAACTATCATGTTAACACTTATTCTTACATCGAGATTGTTTAATTATTAAAAAATATGGGAAGTGAAAATTATGATATTATAACATTTTATTTTAACACTTCATTTCATCTATTCTTACTTTATTAATAAAATGAGATTGTCTAATTAAATCTCTCGCCAAGTTTGCAATAACATTGCTAACCTCAACACCATTGCTTCTATTTACATTTTTATCTTTGGTATTTCTCAATGGTGAAAAAAATATTACAAATAATACCACACTACAGTCTACAAAACAAGGTAACTTTCATTGCAATCTACACATAACATCAATAGCTATTCCAAATTCACAATAGGGAGTTACTTTCCGCCCACCCTGTACACATTTGCAAATAAAATGTAAATAAATGTGTATATATTATGCCGAAACATCGACCATAGTCTCCACTATTTTCGACCACACATCAATATTATAACGTAATAACATTGTTGGATAGGAAAACAACTCTGAAAATCAAATGATATAACTCAGTGACAGATAGCTTGGTTTGTTCTGTGGAAAAGAATTCTACAAACATCACCAAAAAGATACATAAAATGCAGAAAACAAATTGTTGAAATAAAACTAAAATTCCATATAAATTTTGACAAAACTCCGAACAGCGGTCCCAAATTATGAAAACCTTTTTAATGACAGATAATATATGACTGTGAGAGTGTATTGATATCGTTATTGTTGTTATTAATGAAACATTGTGTATTGTTGCTTAAAAAACACTTTAAACGTGCCGTGGCTGGTACACTGTAAGCACCAAAAGTAATAAGTCATGCAGTTTTACAGCGGAACGCTTTAGAAGTCTTTGACTGCTCACCGTGAGATATTTATGGACACATGCATGACAGTATGCAATGGTTGACATGGCTTGCCGAACATAGGTTAATCCGAAACAGCAATGACTCTGGAAACTGTCACCAGCCTATGGTGTTGGTATGGCGAGCAGATGCACCTGAAGGGTTTTCGTGAAGTGTCGAGACTGTCAGATCCACACAAGTGTCCGTGCTGGATCGTTTTTTTGCAAACTGTGGTTTGCGTTCAGACAAAATAGGCATGCTCAAGTATTTCTGAATCTACAAAGTTAAGTGCAAGAATGTGATGTTTTTTGATAACATTGATAGTTGGGACACAATAATTAACTATAATAACTATTTTCGGCGCTTTATTCATAAGTCGCACGTATTCGGAGAAAACTATGTGATTTGATATGTAATAACTCTGGCTATGTGTTATCTTTCACAGTTTTTACTGTTATCTGTCATTAAAAAGGTTTTCATAATTTGGGACTGCCGTTCGTATTATCAAGTTTTGCCTACATTTTAAGGTAATGTTGTTTAAAATTTTGTTATTAATAAATCTATTGATGATAAAAAAAACTATCGTTTGGAAGCAACTGAAATTCTATGTCTGGTATCACTTGTATGTTTTTACCTTTTAGAGGACGATGGTACGTTTCCACAAAATTTGGAGTGGGAGAAATAGAAAAGCCATGAATGAAATTGAGTGAACTGAGTCCTGTTGATCGAATTGAATGAGCAGAATCACTGGCCACTTGAACTCGCCATTTGCCTGGAGTAGGGTCTTTGATGTTCACAATTTTCACATTCTTCAATGATAACAAATTCAGTAAGCCATTTGCTTCCTCCACAACCTGACCTAATAAATATCAATAATCAGAGAATAAAATTGTAAAAAAAGAACATTTTATAAAAGACATAATTAACTTAGTTCAGCTTAGCACCAGTCAACAATGAATTTACTAGAAACATTAAAAAAGATGGAAGACACCTTGAAATATATAAAATTATGGACAAAATTTGAGACTTTTACAATGACAGTATAGTACCCTGTTGAGAGTTATTGAAAACATTACAGTTAATAGTCATTTGATGAAAAGCAAAACAAAGGTGAAAGAGTTCTAATCATGGAACTAAGTCCCAATTAAGCACATTAATGAAATTCATAACAAAGAACATAATTTCTTTGTGTTTAGTTTGGCTACTGATCACTGATTGGCTATACTGGTAGCATCAGAGATTAAATACTTTTCCTAACTACTTTCTCGTGGTTCAACATTACAGAGCACATCAATATAACACTTGAAGCTTAAAGTGGAAAATGTGGTCTTTCCATTCTGAGCAAAGCAACAGGAAGTAGAAAGTTGAATTAACTCTGCACCACCCAATTAGTGAATTTGCAAGAAAAAAAAAGAAAAGAAAAACTTAAAACTTGGAAATTTATGTATTTAAAATCAACGGATATCTCTGACCAAGACAGAAATCACTGTTCCTCTACTCTTAGACCTTGATGTTTTTGATATATTAAAACTCTAATCTAAGGATGTGCATTTTGATAGGAGATAGTCTAAATAAAATAAAAATGAAAAGATTTTTGAATTGATACAATCATATTTATAGTCATTGTTAATATCTCTTGGAAGTTGCTACAAATGTAATTTGCAAATTAATGTGGCCCTGTTGTCTGTCATTTCTGACTTTACTGCTTAATTAGAGTTGACACAAATTGCTTTACATTCCATGATGATGGGAATGAAATGTGTATTTCAATTGAATGCCACTTTTTTCTTTTGTCCATAATTTCAAAAGTACAAACATAAAGCAAAACCAAATAAAATCTTAAGAAAACTGAATCCAAAACATAATAATAAAATAAAACGATAACAACAATAAAATGAACATCTTGAATTGTTGAAGATGAATAAAATGAACAAAAACAGTCAGTTAGTATTAAGATCACTTCAGAATCAGGGACTGATACAACATATAGGAAACAACAAAACAAAATCCATGGACACAGGGAGGGATGTTTAATTCCCATCTTCTTATTAATTCATTTCATTCATCTTCACCAATATAGTAACTACATTTTCTTCTTTTCTGTTTACCATTTTATTAATAGACATTAAGCCTCTACAACAATAATGAAAGTTCAATCAAAACTAACCGTGAGGATCTATAAGTCGAATGAAAGGGTTATCTCCTGATACAGATACTGTGAATTCTCTCAAACTTGAATCCACCAATAACTCAATGTCATGTGAAAACTGTTTGTCATGATCCAATGCAATCAAGTTTACTTTTCTGGCCTGAAGTGAAACACGTACAAAGTTCAAGACCTGTAATTAAAAAACAATTTCAGCAAATTAAACAAGCAAAAAATAAAAACAAAAAAAGTTACAAATAAAGCATCTTGAAGCTTGAGTAATATCATATACGAAATAAAAATTTTCTATCAAATTAATAACTATTAGTTTTTTCTAGTTTTTTGTTAATTTTAATTTAGGAAAATTTTGTAGCATATTGGTTATATCATCTGAACAATATAGGAAACACTTACAATTTAAAAAAAAAAATCAAAGGTAAACTGGGTGATGAACCCTAATAAGGCTAAAACAGCTGTCACGGATTCCCAAGATGATGGCTCAGGGTGCGAGAGCCTATTTTATTTTGGTTTGTGCACTTTTTGAGTTAATTTTTGAATTTATTTTTTGCAAGTTAAGCTTTATTTCTTCTTGAGTACAATAAAAATGTTTAAAAGAAAAATTTCATTTAACAATCATTTCTTTAAGAAGTTGGAAATTATTTATATTACTTTACAGTCAATGTTTGTCTTTAGTTCAAGAAGTTTGCATTTTTTTTTCTATGAAATACTTATCTCACTTAAAATCTTTCTAAATACCAAGCTGATTTAGTCTGTCATTCATCAAACTGCTTACAAGAGCTGACTCTAGTCACTAACCCTCTATTGCTATCTAAAGTCTCCCACCACTTCCAGTCCTGTAGCTGCCTATAGTATTTTTCAAAAAAGAAGGGTTTGCCATATATGGTCATTAGGTAGTGATCGATTTTGTCTGGAATAAAAGTCACCAGTCATGACGTCATCAACTTGACTTCCGAGCAGTCATTCCAAGATGGCATTGTTTTGTGATCGCATAAGCATGATCAAGAAAGGTCAAACTTTGTATAGCCAAGCAAGGAGAAAAGTGTGGAACGTTTTTAATTAATAATAACAATAATATAAAAATGTATTCGTAACTGTAGAAAATATAAAACCAGAATTTTGTAATGTTTATAAGATTCAGTTACGGATTTTTAGCAACAGACGTCGCTGTTACATCTTGGAAACATCAATCCATAAGGAAATTACGTCATCAAATGCTCTTCTTTCATGAACTGAA
This sequence comes from Thereuonema tuberculata, assembly GCA_023159025.1. Taxonomy (NCBI): domain Eukaryota; kingdom Metazoa; phylum Arthropoda; class Chilopoda; order Scutigeromorpha; family Scutigeridae; genus Thereuonema; species Thereuonema tuberculata. The sequence goes on from JAFIDM010131229.1 coordinate 25,699, forward strand.
CTGTAGAGATCTTGTAAATGTTTTCTGAACTGTTTCACAGCACAGCAGGAAAAACTGAGACAGTCATATTGAAATTTTCAAAAAGAACAAGTTAACAGATTTCCCATCTGTTGCAACTTCAAGATGGAAATACAATGGAAGATTAATGGAAACCATTGAATATATATACAATTATACAGAGGGTTGATTACAATCTATGGTAACGATTTGCATGGCGCGTGACGATGCAACCAATCACAGTAGGTATGCAAATTTATGCAAACGTACAGGTGAGTACTTAAAGATTAGTGTGGAGGGGTGTGGGTTAGTTTGTTCGGAGAAATGCCGCCGAAAGTGTCACAGTTTTGGGAAGGGTATGTTACAGCCCTTTCTGACGCGAAATTTAGTTATTCCGCAATAATTACGGCATGTAGAAAAAGAGGTTTCACCATTTTGAAGAAAGGAGTTCCTAATGTGTTGCTGGTGTTCGTTTGGCCCGTACAGTTCAGATTTCCGGGACTGAAAAGCAAGCAAATCCAAGACATACCTATAAGTCGCACAAAGACTGTCATTCAGAAAGTCAAGAAAATGGGGACGGGAAACAATCCAGCGACCCAAAGGACCATTGGTGCGAAGGTAGGAACATCTCTTCGTACCGTAAACAAGATTATCCATAAAGATTTGGGACTTCAAAAGAGACATAAAAGCAAGGTTCACAAGCTCTTACCAAAGCACATTTCAGAACGTAAGACAAATTGCTGAAAAGTGTATGAACGACATCTCGCTGGGGATAAATGGAAGTATGTGGCCACATTAGACGAAGCATATGTTTATCTGTCTGACTGCAATAAACCAAGGGCGATTTTCTATCGCCCAGTTGGAGCCAAATCGTTTCCAAATTGGTACAGAGAATCTCGTGAAACTTTTTCGAAGGGATTCATGATCGTTGCGGGTTATTCCTATCAAGGCAAGCTACAGATACGGAGGGTGGCTCAAAATGTAAAGGTGAATTCTGCGTACTATCAGGATCACATATGACACCAATTTATACACAGGAACTACCTACTCTTTACGGAAACGACGTTTACAAGGTCCGTCTCCACCAAGACAAGGCGTCCAGCCATACGTCCAAATCGACCCAGAATTTTCTGACACGAATGGAACAACAAACCGGAATCCAGTCTATACCGTTTACCGAGATACCAGTGAAGTCTCCAGACGCATCGCCCATGGATTTTTGCACATTTGGACTATTAAAACGAGCCTTGGGAAGACGACGTCCTCTTCATTGGATGGACTCTGGAAACGTTGTCAGCAGGAGTGGCAATGTATAAGTCTTCCTGTTCTTCGCAGTAGTCTCCTGCAATGGAAACTGCGCTGCAGAGCGATAGCAGTATCTCATGGGCATCAAATAGAGCATGATCGTTGGTGGAGAAAGGGAATTTCTGGGAAATAGACCCGAATCCAAATCGATACCATAGATTGTAAACAACCCTCCGTATTCATTCTATATCTGTTCGAATCCGTTATAGAAAACAAGATATAGCTGCATGTCACCCTTTTAAATACTCGTATGGTAAGATCCTAGAAAAAGTTGTTGTTTTGGCTCCTACTGGCCTGATTTTCACCAAAATTATAATACAAATTTCTTAGCATCTAAACAATCTACTAACGTTTCAGCTTTACAGTACTAACGGTTTTTGAATCATCTTGATCACAGACAAACAGGTTAATTAATGAACAGCTTTTTGACCCTTTTTCCTTTTACCTATTGGTTCAATTGAAATTAACAGGCACTTCCTTATAACAACTGCATCTCAATTTTTCAAATTTCTAGGATGTACAGTCTTTGAATTATAGCATCAAAAACAGATGGACAGGCAGGAGTGCTTCGATGTAAAACTGAAATTTAAAAACTTTTTGCTCGATCCCTTTTTCTCTTCTATGAACTTTACAAAAGTAAAATCTACAACACTGACAGCATTTCAGAGTTGATTCAGAGGCGGATTTACACTTTCGCCGCCTATGGGCAACGCCAGATTTGCCGCCCTTGTTCCTGACGCTCCTGTCTGAATATATCACTAGTAAACTATACTGATGTTTATGTTTAGTTTTGAGCTAAGTTACTGATAATTTACAACTCGTCTATTCGTTAGAATTTACTTACTCAGAGTATGAAATATATATATATATATATATATAGATAGATAGGCCCATAATGATGCATTCTTTCCTTAAGTACACATCCTAAAAATATGTTATTAAAAGTTCTTTAACAGAAAATTAAGCATCAAAGTTAATTTAAATAATTGGAATATATTTCGTACATAACAGTCGCAGAAGATATGTATTAGAAAGTAACGTTACTGTCAGACAGGCCCCCGCCACCTCCCACGCCTGAGCACTCCAATGCAACGTCTACTCCCTTCCATTTCAAACCTACGGTCACAAGTCATCACTCACCCGATTTCCCGGGATATACACTCAAAGCCAAAAATACGCTCTTTTTGCATATACTGTACAGCCACATCAAAAAAGCCAGGAAATGTCTTTCTTTTTATGTTTCCTCATTTTCTGCTTGTAATATGACACTTATAATATTATTGAATAGCACAGGATTTTTTTTTTTTCCAATTTTTTTGCCGCTTAAAAGTTGCTGGGCTGTCAGTCTATTATAAAGTATAGGTGACTCAAAAGCCCTTGCGAAGCACTGTGATTGGTTTACTAATCCCTATCCCTACCTTGTTTAATTTATATAAATTATATTGATTAAGGACCTGCTTTTAATTACATCAGTCATTAAAAAAATTACTTTTTTTTTCAAAATTGTATCATTGAAAACAGCTGAATTTTTTTAGTAGGACTCGTGTAGGAAATTTTGATTTATTTAAAAATTCATAGCAGTTATACCAGAAAATTCTAGAACTTCAAAATTATATTTCGGTTAAATTCCTATTAGAACTTGATTTCCTGAAAGTTTTAGGTTTTTTGAAGCTCCTCTACCAGAGATATAATTAAAATCTGAATATTGCGTTTTTCGCAATTTTGCAATATTAGTGACCTCATTACAAGAGAAGGATAAAAATATAAAGAATGATTTTTTTGGCTAATAACTCTCCTGGCACAGGCCAACTTAAGATAAAAGTTGGAAGTCTTTCCCCTTCATACTATAATTAAAATCTGTAAACGGCATTTTTTCGCAAATTGATGCCCAAATTTCAGGCTTTAATTTCAAATTAGCTTTAATGGAGGTTATTCTAGGAAATCTCGCAAAATCTTGATTCTTTGCATAATGTGGATGTATAAATATCAAGAGATCTGTAGTAAGAGGAAGTATTCAATGTATGAATTGAGAAAGAGTAATTATGAAGATTAAGAAATAAAAAACAAACAATGAATTTCAAAGATTAAATATTAAATCAAAAGGTTTCAAATGTTGCATATATCAGAAGAATAATAATATTTCATATACTTAATGTACAGTTAATCAGAATTAAATTATTTTAAATTCTTTATATTTTGCGCAAGTTAAGTATGAATTAATTCTTTAAATAAGTTAACGTTGAGTACCAGTATCTTCCTGGAGGTTTAGGCGGACGGGACACTACAAACCGCAATTGTAGTAGAATATTTACAGACGCATTACTCTAAAAACCATGACTAATTTTGGTTATTTACAAAACAACCCCATTGAAAAACATAAGTTTATGTATATATATTTAATAAGAAGAATCCGCTGACATAGGTCACCTCTGTGACCCCTTGAACAGCGTTGGACGAAACACAGAAGAAGAAAGAAACAGCCATGCCACTGCCGGGATTCGAACCCAGGTACTGGCGCACTGGTCGCCACGGTTGGCCGCCGCCGAGACCGCACGACCACGCCAGCACGGCTAAGTTTATGTAAGTCCTGTCTTTTCCCTTTCTGTCGCCAGTAGACAGCCAAAATTTTGGGGCATGACACCACCATGTTGACATCCGACAGAAGTCTGTTCAGCTCCTCGTCCTTCCGGATAGCCAACTGCAAGTAGGGAGGGATGATCGCTTCATCTTGGCATTATGAGCTACATTGCCAGCTAAGTAAGCTCGAGTCAGGGCCGCGCCAAGTGGGTCTGCCAGGGGTGCACGGCACCCGGGCGGCACGTTTTGGGGGGCGACGGGCGGCAAATAATTTAGTGTAGAAATACTAATGGAAAGAAAATATATGCAAAATATGTAATTAATTATATTTATATATTTTATAATGAAAAATATTAAATTTAGCTTATTAGGGGCGGCAACTTTTGCCTGGCACCCCGGCGCTAACATAACTTGGCGCGGCTCTGGCTGGAGTACTTCGACTGTCAAATATTCCAAAACGGTGGCCAGATAAACTGCACCTCCCATACCCACTCGCTGGGAATATTTTCGTTCTCGGAGATGGCGGTAAATACGAATGACGGGGGAAAAGAAGCCCAGCCTTATTGAAATGGGACTTCCTCTTTCCTTTAGCTGTATCTCCTGCATTCAGTCCAGACATCGTTTGTTTGTTTGTTTCGTTGCTATAGCAGCCGATGTTCTGAAAGATTAAACTTCGAAATTTGGCAAAAATTAGTCAGTGAGTGCATTACGTTCAACAAGCACAGTCGTATGATCCTCCTAATTCTTGCTATCACGTGATATTGTTGATAATAATTCAGACTAGGAATTATTCAGTTGAAATAGATCAACACGTAAATGAAGCATTACTAAACTGAAGCTAACCACACAATTCCCGTGACATCCTTTTGTTTTCATTAACTGGGATTTAAATTAGAAAGTAAGAATAATTAAATATTTAATTCATAGAAAGTTTAAGAATAATACATAGCATAGGCCTACATGGATCCCGAACTGAAAATAGAACGAACTGACATTTCCAAACAGTTTTTCGTAAAATTTAGTTAGAATTTCTGATTATAAATATTATAATAGAACTTACTCTCACAGCTCAAATGTTTTTTTTTAAATCTCAAAACACTATAACTTGGAAAGAAAAATACAATTTAAAATATTAAAAAAAAAAAAAAAAGTTTAAATAGTCTACGTATTCAATATCTTAGACTCCAAAATTATTTTAACACTGTGGACTATAATGACGCGTTGATCAATTGTTTACTGAAAGGCATATTTTTAACTTCAGATGAAATTTAGACTGGGCTTATTTCATTTAAACCCTGGTATCCATGAATTGTGATTTGATCATGTGATTAGCACAAAAAGCTGTTTTGTGAATTAATCTAATTCTTAATCTAACAAAGAACAGATAATCCAACACTCTGGCAACAGATGCTTCGAAGCTTCTAAACTTTATTATCAGAGGCGGATTTACATTTTTGCCGCCTATGGGCTATGCCAGATTTGTCGCCCTTCCTCCTGACCCTCCTGTCTGAATATATCACCACTAAACTATGCTGATGTTTATGTTTAGTTTTGAGCTAAGTTACTGATAATTTACAACTCGTCTATTCGTTAAAATTTACTTACTCAGAGAATGAAAAAAAAAATACGTAAATATTTAGGCCCATAATGATGCATTCGTTTCCTAAAGTACACATTTAAAAAATATGTTATAAAAAGCTGTTTAACAAAAAATTAAACATCAAAGTTAATTTATATAATTGGAATATATTTCGTACATAACAGTCGCAGAAGAGATGTATTAGAAAGTAAATACAGGTATAACGTCATTGTCAGACAGTCCCCCGCCGCCTCCCACGCCTGAGTACTCCAATAAAACATCTACCCCTTTCCACTTCAAACCTACAGCCACAGTCATCACTCGCCCGATTTCCCGGGATATACATTCAAAGCCAAAAATATGCTTTGTCGCATATACTGTCCG
>JAFIDM010131230.1:10625-31530 GCA_023159025.1 Thereuonema tuberculata
GTGAAAATAAGATACTGTAAACTCACATGCATCTCTAATCATGACAATGCAAAGTAAGCCATGAGGACTTAAAGCCCCAACTTCATATGAGGCAGGCTTTACGTAGCTCAAAGCAGAATAGCTTTAGATATATTGTTAGGATATTAAATTATTATTATAAAATAATTTAATTATTCGTAGTAAAAGTGAGAAATAAAATAATAATGGTTGAAAAGAAATTTTTGTTCCTCTCTCCTTATTGTGAAAGTGGCTTAACATTTGAATATGCAAATGAAGGTTTGACGTAACGAGGTAAGACTTCATAAAGAGGGAAAGTCGACTTCTGTAAGAGGTGTGTGATAGTTGACGAGTTATCTAGTTGAACTGTGAACATTGTCTCGTAATGAGAGTGGGTTTGGAACCTGCAAGCTGGAGTCTTGTGTCTCGTTATTAGAGAGAGAGAGAGAGCAATGTGTAAAACAATACAAATTAAAAGAAGGCTCACAATATTCTCAACAGATTTGGTCTTTGTTAAAATAAGAAGTCAACGCCATGAATCAGACGAAGTCAGGTGATTCGTTTCGTACGAAGTTGAGAAGACGGCTTATATTGATTGAGCGAAATCAATAGAAGAATTTAGTATTCATTTGTGGAACAGTTTAATCCAATCTAAGAAACACGAAGTAAGTGCGACATAGGATATTTGTGGATTTTTTTTAGTTCTGACCAGTTGAACGGAGACAGAGTTAGTTGAAGTTGGATATGCCAAACGCGCATTGGACTGAATCAATAAATGATAAGGAATGTTCGAGGATTTCTCAACTGGAAAGTATTGAAATAATTATTCACAATCCTAAAGATTAGTGAATTGACCTTTCAATTAAAGGAAGCAAGTATTTTCCATTCATAAGATTATTTCGGTGAAGACGAAAACCTGGAATAACGGAAGAAGCCAGAAAGTAATTCCACTGAAGTGACTGAATTACATAAAGTAATTATACTTTTAAGAACTCTAAAAAGGATTACCCATTTACGGAGAAGAATACTAAACTGTTTCACATAGAGTGCCACGGAAAGTCTCGAAGTGTCATTGAAAGGGGCTTTTGTTATTCTCAAATTAATTTTTCAAAGGCTTCGATATTTAGATATGATAAGAGTTGATCTCATACCACAGGTTATTGTTGCTTTTTGTGTTCTTCACAGTATTTGCCAAGAAAACACATTTGATGATGGAAAATTTGAAGATGAAGGTAATGATGAAGAGGGAATGAGAAACGGAGTAGCTAGGTCTTGGGCGTCTCCATCCTCTCCCAACACACCCCTTCTTCCAGCTGCGAGTTCTCCGAATAGAGATAGGATCACTAAAGTAATTTTAACCTTAACATTGTAAAAAAAAAACAAAAAAAAAAACTTTAAATTCCTTCAGTTGTCCTTAATATTTACAAAACATTTGTGACTAAACTTCATTTTGTCACATAATATTTAATTCTTCATTACCAAAAAGCGAGATTAATCTGCATTTCTTTTCATTATATACAATATTTCATTTATATAAACATTGTATATAAGGAAAAGAAATGAAGATTAATTATCGTTTTAGTGAGGAATAAATAAAATTTACTGTTTTTTTTTTATTATTATTTTGAAATATCTGTTAGTCCTCCTACGAAATTATATGAATTACGTTAAATTTGAAAACTCCAGGGGAACTCCAGGGAAATCCCCTTCTGGTCTGTATGAGTGGGCATCCATGGTTATTTAGTTTCAGAGTAATAGGATTTAAAAGTTTTAAATGCTGGGCATCCATGGTTATTTAGTTTCAGAGTAATAGGATTTAAAAGTTTTAAATGCTGAGTGTTCAAAGCCATGTTTGTATACATGAAATAATAAAGAAAAATGTAAAGTAAAATAAAAGTTAAAAGCAATTCAAATTTATGTTTTTAATAGGATCCGTCAAGTCAGGAACAAAGAATTACAACAACAGTGACTACTACGAGAATTGTTGTAGAAGAAATTATAGTTAAGGGAAAAATTGTTGCGACAAATTTGAAAGAGGTTAGTCATTATTATAACAAATACATTAAATTATATTAATTTCTCTTTTTTCATTTCTGATACCCTTACTTTTATTGAAAAGTGATAATTGGCGAGCGTACCAAAAAACTTGTACGTAGGCATGAAAAATAAATTCTGCTGCATGTGTGTTTGCCAGTCATCAGAGCAAACTCTTCACAAATGTTGGAAAAACTGGGATGGTCCATCAACAGCCATGGAGTCCGAGATCATTGTTGAAGGCTTTAAAAGCAGCATGGAAATGCATGGTCTCCAATTCACATTTATGGTTGGTGATGGAGACTCCTCTGTATCAATCCATTATAGAAAGGGTTGACTGTGGTAAAATTGTTAAAAAGGTGGAATGTGCTAATCATGCTGTGAAGTGTTTCACATCTGCACTCTTCAAATTAGCAAAAGGAAGTGCGGAGGTAATTCCTCCCCACTGGGAATTAAAGTAGGTCACTAATTTGACCTTCATCACTTAACCTTTGTTGATTAGTTCAGTTCACACCCGTAAGAAAAATCAACAACCAATCACGACGCGTTATTTTGGTATTGGAGGAACTTTTAAATTGGGGATCCCGAGAGTTTTTCTCTCTCTCTTCTCCAACTCTTTACATCTGAATTTGTTTGTTTATTGATATCTAAATTTAATATACCATAATTGTTTTAGGACGAGGAATTCCGAGGAAATATAACAACTCTAAGCAAGCAGGTTTGAGTTCAGGAATCCACACGAATTTGAGGAAGATTATCCTAGACTTAGCTAAGAGAATAACGGTTGCTAGAAAATGGGCCAGTGAACACGCTCTTGCAGTTAGATGGAATAGAAACTAAGAAATGAAGGCTCTAGAAATCGGTGATTGTTAGAATTGCTAAAAATGATCCCAGGAGAAAGAACAAATTATTCTAAAAGGATTCAGGATCATAGCGATAATAGGGCAATCCAAAAGATTAATTCTTTTAAACCACCAACCATAGTAAATATAGAAAGGATAAAGAAATATATTGAAAAACGGAATAGTGTTAGAGATAACTGTAATAGGAGGGACACAAAAGGAAATGAACAAAAAAGAAAATCAAACCCTTTAATCTCCACCACTAATGATGAGGATGATAATGAAGAAGAATACTTCATCCCTCGCAGATCTGCTAGGATCAGCAGAAGACACAGCATAGATAACAACAAAAACGACAGTGATTCTCAAATGCATCAACCCCTTCGGGATCACAACACATCACAACAAATGAGATCTATCAATATCAAATAGATAGTCGTGATGAATATCAAGATAACATGAGTGATTCGGATCTTGACACAATTCAAGAAAATAGTAGTAGGAACCAACCATTACAAAATTTAGAGGTTCCACAACCTATAGCAAGTGGTGCCCATAAACATGGCACAAGAACTGCATCAAATAAACCTGCCTTTAAGACTGAAGGACTCAATAATATATAACAGTGCAAATTGGAAGCAAAACTGTTACTAAAAGAAAAAGAGATCGTCAATGATGAACTGAGTTTTCATTTTATGTCTCTTTTTCTTTCCCTAGGGAGGGAGATATGTGACCAGCACAACTGTTATTATTAATTGAGCATTGTATTTGAAATATGATTATTGATTGTATTTATAATGTATCTTAAAAATAGTTCATGAATGTATATATATAAATAACCTATTTATATTGATTGTATTTACCTTGTATGGGGGGCAAAGGCTAATTAGGATTTCCCGGTCTCTGATCTGGTCAAAAACCCTGATGGAACTGATATTTAACTCTTGCGGTGAATTTCGGTGAAGTCCGGAGGGCTAATTGGTCAAATCCACTTTCCTCACCTCCATGCGGGGCCCCCTGGGATCTTTTAAGATGCGAAAGAGAGAGTGGTGTGCGGAAAGCAACCGCATTTACTTTTACCAAGAAAAACTACAAACATGGCATGATGAATCTTTCCCCAGCAAAAAATTCCGGACATAAACTATCCTCCTCCCCCATTCGGATGTCCGGGAGGGGGATACTGAGGAGCAAAGAGCACCGCAGCTGCTCCCCCACGGTGGTCGCCCCACCTCAGACCTTCGTCAGAGATGCGCGCTGCTAAACGAAGGCTGCGCCAAGGTGCCCCCGCACCAAGTTGACGCCTTACGCGACAGTTGGAAGGAGGCCAAGTCCACGTACAAACGTAAGATGCGGCGTGCGAAGTGGGAGTCTTGGAAGAATTTCTGTGAAAAGGCTTCCGAGGCCAACCCATTTTCTCTCCCATTATATGCTCTGAGCGAAGAGTCCGGGCCCCCCTCGACCCGGTGTTGCTTCCGAAACAAAAATTCCGAGGGGGGGGGGGGGGGGGGGGGGGCAATCTTACTTCCCGGATTTTCACCTATCGCGGGGGGCTCTAGTCTTCATTAACTGCGCTAGATAAGGGATTACTGTATATATTTTTTATTAACAAAATGACAGTGCGAAGTAGGAACTATTATGTATTAACTATTGAAATTTAGAACTACAAAGTTTGTATTTCATTGGCGTATTATAATATAATTGGAATTGATTTAATAGGGTCTATTGCTGATCGCTTTGGGATTTCCAAGCAAACAGTTTGGAAAAGCATGGACATCATTTGTTCAGGTCTTCTCCAACTGGCCCCTGAGGTGATTGTATGGCCAACTGGGAGCAGAACTGCCGCCGTAACTGAAGGATTTGCTGAGAAGAGCTACTTTCCTAATGTTATTGGGGCTATTGACGACACTCATATTCCCATTAAGGCCCCTGTCAGGAATGCAGAGTCCTATGTAAACCAGTGCTCCGCAACCGGTGTGCCACGGCACAGTGGTGTGCCGTGAGCCGATACAGGTGTGACACGGTCAAATAAGACAATATTATAACTAAATAATTTTTCTACAATAATACTATAAATAAATAAATAAATAAAACAATACTACAAAGCGAAGTATGCTTTGTATACGCCTCCGCCCTGTTTCGACTGTTGGGGGGACTATATATTTTAGCTTTTGATGTGCCGCGGAATTCTAGGAAAAACTTTGGTGTGCCGTAGGTGAGAAAAGGTTGCGGAGCACTGATGTAAACAATAAAGGAGTTCATTCCGTGGTCCTGCAAGCTGTTTGTGATCATCGGTAAGTACAATTATATTAACAACCGTTAATGTCGTGTTTTTCACGAATGTTCTGATATTTTATTTAAGTATTAAATTCATTAAGAGAAATTGTTACAATTTTTAACAACATAAATTTATTTTATTGAGTGTTCATTTATATGTATGTCTGAACAATATGCAAAAATGACATTAGTATATTATGTAATTGATTCCATGCTTGTGAAGCTTAATCACTTCTTTTTTTTTTTTTTTTACAGCTGTATCTTTACTGATTGCTATGCTGGCCAAGTAGGGGCGGTACATGATGCCAGGTTTTCCGTCTTTCGGATCTTGGTGAAGAGTTGGCAGCGAACCCTCAACATAAAGTACCATTTTAGAATCACTTGCTTGGTGATGCTGCTTATCCATTAACGCTTACATATTAAGTCCGTATAGAGACAATGGCCACTCAACCGAAAGAGAACTGTTCTACAATGAGTGCCACGTGAAGTCTCGATGTGTCATTGAAAGGGCGCTCCGCAAGGTCCACTTAGGGGCACCCTAAATTGTAGCTTTAGCGCTACCCGATTTATTTACTCAATAGAATAGATTTAATTCTAATATCTCTGCGGATCTGGGAGTGAGAATTCTCCCCCCCCCCCTACTTCCCCCTTAAAAAACCATCAAGTTTTTAAATACTTGTCGATTTCAAGTGTTTTTCAGCTCACCTTTAACAAGAACAACAACAACAACTCTCTTTCAAGCATTCCCTATACGCCTTGGCTGTCTGCTTTTGCTTTTGAACAGCAGCCTCCGGCATGTCGGGCTTGATTGACACTAACCCCCAGCACTTCTCCAGCGGCCCTCTGCACCCTGGCAGCATGTGGAGAAACTCTAGGTATCGTTTTTACTTGAAGGCCAAGCCTTTCTTAAATTTTTGACCTAAATTCATTTTTAAACAAAGTCACTTTGGAATGTGCATCCCTTTTAGTAGATTTACATTATCAAATGATGATTTTGCCGCATGACACTGTTCTTAAAGCGCATTTATCTATATTTCAAATAACAGCCGCCCTGAAGATTGTGCTTTTGACCTTTCCGAAACCAGTTTCGAGAGGATCTACCGTCTACACCGGCGTCCTGTTGAGACAGAGTTTGTGTCCAACCCATTATTCACCTCCAACAACAGTCCCGACTTGTACTTCAAATTGTAAGTGCCTCCTTTTTTTGTTACCGCTATCAATCTCTGTAACAGCAGATCCACCCGCCGAACATTGCCTGGTCTTAGTTTCCCTTGCCAGGGGCAATTTTCTTGCGGCTCGCACTGTTGACATTTACCGTCCTGACCCTTGTTTTGACACATTTTCACACGACATTGAAATCCTTTCCTAGGTACGCAGACAAACACATACAACAAAAACCATCTTCCACACCATCACAAATTGCCACACAACAATTCACATCGGGTCAGCGATGAGTTCTGTTTCAGCGCCCATGTTGGCATTTACTTTTAAAATTTCAAGGCTGACCGCCGACGATTGTCAAGAGATCAGACAGTTTTTAAATGATACCTACGGGAGCGAACTCCCAGAGGTACTTTGTGTTTTTTCAAAGGGGTTCGACCTCCTCGTCTTGTTTTCGGACGACGTTTGGAGAGACCTTTTCGGTCTGCTCGCCAAGGGAGAAAACATTTTGTTGGGAGAGGACCTCATCATTTCTGATATTCGCCCTTTTCCGGGCCTGACAGACAAGAACGTACCCCCAGAGTTTTCCATGAAGGCGGTTAAGGGTACGATTAGACGCCTAAAGTTCTTGATGAAAAAACAAAAGGAGGAACGAGATAGGGCTGCCCTCGTCCTGGCCATCTCCGGAGCTTCTGAGAACCTCCCCATGGACATTGCTGACACGTCGGAGGTGTCCCACGAGATCGGCGAGGACGTGGAGGCTCCCGTCAATCGTTCTACCCGGCCGGTCCCAGTTCAACCTCGGTCATCTGACCCACCTCCGGCCACGGCAACACAAACCAACACTTACTCCCAGGTTTTGAAAAACCGACCTCCTACACACCCCGAACAAGAAATCGACTGGGACACGCTCTTCAAACGACGTGCCCCCTTTGCTCGTCGTGGTACCGTCTCCCAATCCTCGAGGACTTGCAGGAAGATTTGCAGCGAGTGTCATTATGCGACCTCCATGACTTTTGCACCTCAGTCGTGCATCGACGCAGAGGTCTCTTGCTTCAGGCCTCCAGTTCCCGCATCAACACCAGCCACATCGTGTTGAAGGTCCTCGAGACCCTCAGCTGGTACCCCCCATTGCCAGACCCCATCACAGGGATCGAGAAGCAGGATAACCAGACCTATGTTATTTACTTGCGGACTGACGATCATATCGTGAGCCTGCTGACGGGCGGAGATCTCGTCTTCCCGGAAGGATCCGTCTCCCTCACCCCGTTGGCCGATAACCTCGCTCCTCTCCCGATCTTTATCTCGCCATTGCAGGTCCGAGCGGCCCTCGCACCCTACGGGCAAGTCATCCTCTACCACCGAGAGGTCGTGTCCGTCCCCGGCCTGCCCTCACGAGGGTACTTCTCCAACAAGGCCAAAGTTATCCTTCAGACCTCAGAGAATACTCTACCCATCCCTCCAAGCATAGTCATTAGCTTCAACGTTATAAGACTCTCGCAAGGCTGTCCCAGTTGCGGCTCGCCGGGCCACGACGCTGCTTCCTGCGGAAGGCTCTTCTGCATCAATTGCCGAACCGTCAGCCATTCCCACAACCTGTGCAGTAGACCCTGCAAAGTATGCCATCGTTTGGACCATTCTTTTGCCGACTGCCCTAAAAGGAAGTCCACGGTCTACCCCTCGTATCCCTCCGGCGGAAAGGGGGAACAACGAGTCAGTTTGCACCCGCCACCGAGGAAGACATTTCCCTCGGGTGCAACGTCTGCCGAAAGCGGACACCCAGCTCCGATTCGACCCTCGTCTGTCGGGGGCTTCTGTTCGGCTGGTCCCGTGCTCGTCGAGGAGGCCCCGCAGAGGAACGTCCCCGCAGCCAATTCCACGCTTCATTTCCCGTCGTTGCAACCCTCGGCCTCCTCCTTCTCCTCCGCGGCCCTGCCTCCCAGAGAAAAAGGCGCGAGAAGGAAGAGACCATTAGACGCACTTTCTCCTGCCACTCCATCCAACTGCCAATCCTCGGCGATCGTCAAGAAGACGAGGGAGCGGGTGCACCGCCCTCCAGACCTAAGTTGGACCTCTCGCCGACCCGGGATGGGGATTCCCTCCAACCCAGAGAAACCGAGGCCCTTCAGGCTCGTGAGATGGAAGTCGCTGAACTCCCACAGACTCGCCCTTCCTCGCCTATTTCGGGCGAGAAGAATGTAGCCCAACCACCGGTCGAACTTGCACCAAACTTCGTCCCTTCGACGACGACTCACGACAGCGGTTGCCAGATCCAACCGCACCAACAAACAATTACATATTCCCTTCTGGACAAACATTTGGAAATGAAGCGGGAGCAGCCCTCCTTGCGCCCACAGATTTTGTGGTCGAGCATCGAAGTACATCTGACACCTCCAAAGACCTCTTTTTCGTCAGCCACTCTTCCCGGAGGAGAGGACATTCAATCCGACGCTGCTTCCGATTCCACCGTTCAAGAGATTTCTCAGCAGACGGAACAGCTAATCACGCCACCTGGTTTTCGCTCTCCGTTCTCCGGGTCCTCCGACACCTTCTCCCTGCTCCGTCAAGTTAGCTAGGAGTCGGACGTTCGGGACGTCCGGTACCGCAAACCACGAAACAACTCAAACGATTTCTAGGTATGGTCTCCTACTATAGGGAATTTATTCCGAAAGTGAGCATTGTAAACGAACCATTGCGGAGGTTGTTAAGGAAAAGTGAAAAGTGGGTATGGGGTGAGGAACAAGAGAGAGCGTTCCAATACTTGAAGAACAGGCTGATGTGTGATCCCATCTTGATACAGCCGGATTTCGATAAAGAATTTATCATTTGTAGTGACGCCTCTGGAGAGGGAATTGCAGGTGTACTGTTGCAAGAGTGTGAGGGAGTGGAAAGAGCGATTTCATTCGCCAGCCGGGCATTGGTTGGAGCGGAGAGGAACTATTCAATGCCGGAGTTGGAGTGTTTGGCCGTGGTGTTTAGTGTGGAGCAGTTCCGGTCATATGTGGGTGGGAGTAAATTTGTTGTTTACTCGGATCACAGTGCCTTGCGATATCTAAGGTCACGTCGTGACGTTTCCAGCCGTATACCGAGGTGGAGTATGAGGTTACAGGAGTTTGACTTCAAAATCCGACACCGTAAGGGGAAAGATAACGTGATTGCAGACGCGCTTTCGAGGGTTAATTGTAAGTGGATGAAGGTAGATGGTGATAGTTGGGGAAAATCCCAGCGTGGAGACAGTTATTGTCGGAAGCGAATATGTGAAATTGAAAGAGATAGACAGGTTAGATCTCGGAAAGGAGAGTTCATTATAGAGAAAGGGGTGTTGTTGAAGAGTAGTTGGAATAAAGGGAAGGCCGAAGGACGGTTTAATTTGGTTGTACCCAGGGAAAAGGTGATGGATACTATTAGGATGTGGCATGAAGACCCCGAGGAGGGGGGACACAATGGAGTTTTCAAAACCTTACATAAGATAAAAGAGATTCTATTGGCCTAGTATGCATCGAGATGTGAATGATTTTGTTTTGTCTTGTGACCTATGTCAAAAGATAAAGCACGTTAGATTAGGGAAATTGGGGACCGGGGACATACCCGTTAAAAAAGGGTATGGGATACTCTGGCTGTAGACTTTGCGGGACCGCTGCCGAGGAGTGAAAAGGGAAATAGCTTTATTTTCGTGGTAGTAGACTTTTACTCTGGATGGACGGAGGCGATCGGTATGAAATCAGCGAACGCAGAGAGGGCAGTAGGATTCTTGAAAAGCATTTGCTACAGATTCGGATTCCCTGATAATGTCGTTAGCGATAACGGATCCCAATTCCGGTCTAGTGTCTTTTCCGCAAATTTTGCAATGATTATAATATTCACCATCGTTTTACATCACCTTACCATGCACAGTCAAATCCGGCAGAAAGGTACATCGGCACTATCAAATCCATGCTCCGATCGTACGTTCAGGAAAAACATTCAAGTTGGGAAAGTTATCTAGACCAGTTATTGTTTTGAATGAGGGGGTCTGTGAGTGAAGCCACGGGGTACAGCCCGTCTTACGTAGTGTTGGGTCGGGAAATTCATTCGAATTTGGAGTGGGAGAGGAGCGATGTCACGGGTGTGAGTAGGGACTGTGTTGCTGATAAAATCAGGGAAGTTAAGACCGCATCGATGAGCGGAGGAAAGCGTTAGCTGAAAGAAACAAAGCTAGGTACGATCTGAGGAGGAAGGACGTGAGGTTCAATGTCGGTGATTTGGTTTTGCTGAAAAGCCATCCAATTTCGTCTAAAGTAGACAAAAGGGCGGCGAAACTGATGAACGTTTTTGATGGACCGTACGTTGTTCACAGGGTACTTTCAAGGTTAAATTATGTTTTGAAACTCGTAGCTGACAATTCAGTAATGAGAAGGGCTCATGTGGCCGATTTGCGGAAATATGTTGTTAGAGAAAAGATCAGTGAACCCGTTGGTGAAGCACCTAAGTCTGAAAGTAAGCCAAGGAGACGCCCCGCGAGAAATAAGGGGGCAGCCCCCTCCCACCCTATGGTCACCAGGAGCAGGAAAGGCGCAGCTTAGCACCGTAACCTTCTGCGGTGTACGGGCTCGATGCATCGTAGGCGGCCCCATTGGTTTTTTGATTTCAAATTAAGCGTCGAGCAAAGGTACAAATAAGGTGAGAAGTTTGCCTGAGAAGGCAAGTAAAAATTATGTTTGGGACTAGTGTGATGTTGTGAAGACACCTTCCGGCCTCTGTCTTGTGTACCTCAGACGGGAATGGTGGAACGGCATTTCCTTTTAATCGTTGCCGAGGCGACAAATCTATTGTCGGGGTAACCCGCCACATTTTTCTTTATTTTGCCGAAAGGCATTAATATGCGTTTTCTTTGTTTTGTTTGGTGATGTGATGATGCGGAGTTGTTGTTATAGGGACGTTCGTCTTGTGATGTCACTGCGATGATTTTATTGTTTGTCCCAAGGTCATGGTGATGTGCGACGAAGCCGTCGTGTTGTTGGTGAGAAGCTTTCGGGAATAGGCGACAAATTCGTGTGCTTGGCTTTAATTGTTTGTAATAGAAAAATTTTTATTCTGCAATTAAAATTTTTTTTTCCGGTAGGGGGGACTGTGTAACGCTGAAAAATAAAGAAGGATTTTATTTTTGGTCTTAAAGTTGTTTGATTAGTTCGTCTATACCTTTTCTCTCTGGGGAAGTTAGCGTTTTGTCTATGGCGTATGATTGCTTTCGTTTGTGGGGAGTTTGCTTGTTTTAATCAATGAAGAAACTGAGCTCAGTGTAAATTTATCGTATTTGATAGAAATATGTATGTAATTATTGATGTTCCTTAATTATTATTGGGAAAATTAAGAAATGGATGTGTTTTATTAATTTTGTAGTATTCATGGGTATTTGTTGTATGAAAAATTAATGTTAGTTTGTTCATTTTCTGCTTGTTAATCTTTATTTTAAATTAAGAAGAGATAAATGTTTTTCTACTTGTGGATTTTCCGTGTTTTAGCTAATTTCTAGAGTGTGGGAACTTAGAGTAAACAAGGTTTCCCACGGTGGTCGGTGCTGAACTCTGAACTGTCACGTGACTCGAGGGAAAAGTTGCGATTTCATTCGATCATAGTGCGGGCTGCAAAACCGTACGTAATGGGTCAGATGATCACTTTCCTATATTTTGATTTGTTACTTTGGGGTGTGACGTAATCATTTTGGGAAAAGATCTAAAAAGCATATCATAAAATTTTTTTCCTCTCAAGGAGATGAACTTGGAGCTCCACCAAAAAAGGTCATGCTCCAAGGGTCGTCTGCTTTAATGTTTCCTCGTGGGAGCGAGGCTGGATACTTGCCCTACGAAATACTATGGTGTAAACAATAAGTGAATATCGTGTGTGTGAAAAACTTGGATGCCCTATAAACTATTTAGCAGTGGATCCGAGCCTATGTGAGTGTTCCTGTCAATCCCCACGTGTCAAAAGACGGGTCCAGAGGACACGGTACCGGCGGACGTTCCGAAAGAGTGCTTGGAGAGCCGAAGATTTAGTGAGTATAAATTTCCCTCTTAAAAGAAGTGAAAGGAACCAAGTAAAAAGGAAAGGGAAAGAACATTTTTGGTTTCTCAGCACAGAAGCAATAAACTTTAAGTGTATAAAAAAAATGCACTTCGTTTCTATTAATCACGGGGTGAAGGCCAATATCGCCGCCGGCGATAGTCTATGTTAACCTGTGTGGGTATTTTACACACAATCTTAAAGTTGAACTTTTGGACCGTAAAAAGAACAAAAATGAACGATTGGGTGTTAGTTGTAATATTAGCTATTGTAGGAGCCGGGGTTAGAATTCTGATGGACAATCGTCAGGCCGAAGAGAACTTGGAAGGATGACCTGAGGTGCGAGCGGGTGGGAAGCCCAGTGTCTTCCCGCAGCCACATTCAGGGCACTTGAATTCTTTATAAATACTAACTGTTTTCCTGAGAAGGAGTGAACTATTGGTTGACAAACAATTATCTTAAACCTTTTGAATCTGAAGTTCAGTCATGTAGACTTAGTATGTTTCATTAAGACGCATACAGTGTAACCGGTGAACGGGCAGCCGTTCACTAAAAAGGAAGTAGGCTTTGTGCGTAATAGACAGTTAAAGTCTGCTGTATCCTATATTACTCAATTGTTTTGTGTTTTATTATATTCATATATATATATATTGTTAATATATATTTTCTATTCATATTCATTATAACGTTAATGTATATTCTGGAAGGGTTATATTTTGGGACTTTGGCTCAGGTACCTTAGAGCAGGGAAAGGGAAAGGAGTCATTCTTTTTTTATCAGCTGAATGGGTTGGAAGTTTTTCGGGATCAATGACATTTTGTGTATCTAAAGATTGGTGTGTTATAACAATTGTTTTTCCTCCGTTTATCTGAGTTCATTTTCTTGATCTTGTTTCTATCTCCTGTTAAAGGAGATAAAATATAATCTTTTGCTTGTCTTCATTTAATTAATAAAAGACATTTTAAGAGTATATATTTGAATCTGGTTTTATTTATACCGTAATTTAAAACTTTACATTCTGATTTATATTAAAGTAATTTATTATTAGGGAGAGAGAAAAGGACTTCGTCGGTAAGTACGGGATATTTATGGGGTAACTTGTGGTATTATGGGCCCAGCTGCTACGAGCCCCCCCCCCCCCCCGGCCTTACAGGAGCCATCGAAGTACCACTGCGTTTAAGGGACAAAGACAGGTCTGTTTATTATTTTGGTAGCAGAGTTTATTTGTTTATTTTATGTGACGTATAGCGCGTTACAACGGCTAATCCAAAAAATATTAATAAGGAAATTTCCTTTCTAGAAACCAATAGAAAGAAGCCTCAAGAATTTCTAGGGCTAAAAAGCAGATGTTAATAGGCGTCAATTTTAAATTCAGAGCACTGAAATACAGGTTACAAGTTGCAGCAATTAAACCCGAAAAACAGTATAAAAGGAGGCTATGCAAAGAGTACACGTCAAGGAGTTGAATCTTTGCGATATGGAGAAGTACAGTGCTGATGTTGACAACTCGCTGAGGAATCGCAGAAGTGCCAGAGACTCTTGATCTTCACTGCATCTCCTGAAGAATACATCGAACAATTGAAGAGAGGTGCTGGAATCCGAAAAGAAAGAGTTCATCTGCAAGGAAATGAAGCTGCAGAAGGAAGTGGAGAGCCAGAGGATACAGGTAGGCAAAGCAGAATTTGAGAAGACACAGGTGAGCATTGAGATGGAGCAACTAAAGATACAGGTGACTCAGTTGGAGAAGCAGATTGAGATGATGACATCCAGATTAGAAGAAGACCAAAACATCGGTAGACTAAAGTCAGAAGAAATTCGTTCAATGAATGAAGAAGTCGGACAAGTGAAGATACAACTGACGAGCATCAAGTACGAATGTGACAGAGTAGTGAGGGACAGTAAGCTAACTAACATGTCTGTTGCAAGTTTCGAACAAGAAAATCTGTGTTTTAAAAGATCTTACAACGAGGCGGTGGAAACGATTCATAGATTGCAACTATCTAAACTTGATTCCATGAACGCCGAGAAACTGCGACTCGAGAACTGGGAGAGATTATTAAAAGAAAAGAAGCAGAGATTACACCAACATTAATGAATTCATTCAGAAATGGACTACTGATTTAAATCAACCGGAAGTGCAGGAGAAATTCACAGAAATCATAACAGCTTACAAAGATATTTTCGTGGAAGATATCACAAAATTAAAAGAAGCTAAAGTACAACCACATCACATTCCACTTCAATCTAACAAACCTATACATTGAAAACAGTATAGGATTCCCAATATTTACCATGATAGACTAGAGACTTTAATACAAAACTTAGAAGCAGCAGGGATAATAATCAAGTCAACTAGCAATTGGAATTTTTCACTATCGGTAGTCAATACAGGTTTTCTGCATTGTCTGGATGTGCTGTGATAATCGGCGAGCGTATCAAAAAACTTTTGTATGTAGGCACGAAAAATAAATTCAGTTGCGTGCGTGTTTGCCAGTCATCAGAGCAAACTTTTCACAAATGTTGGAAAAACTGGGATGGTCCATCAACAGCCATGGAGTCGGAGATCATTGTTGAAGGCTTTAAAAGCAGCATGGAAATGCATGGTCTCCAATTCATAACTATGGTTGGTGATGGAGACTCCTCTGTCTATCAATCCATTATATATGGATTAGAACCAGATTCATTATCGAAAAAGTATGGTCAAGCAGTGAATGTTACTGGTGTCCGATATCGCCACACGATAACACAGTTCTTTCTGCCTAAATTGGATGATATTGATGTGGACGACATGTGGTTTCAACAAGACTGTGCCACATGCCATACAGCTCATGAAACAATTCAATTACTGCACGAGACATTTCCTGACCGTATATTCTCTCGTTTCGGTGATTCGTGTGATTTAACACTATTGGATTTCTTTTATGGGGTTATTTGAAGTCGAAGGTCTACGCCAACAAGCACGCGTGCATTGAAGGAGGAAATTCAACCTCGCATCAACGAAATTCAGCCACATTTATGCAAATTGGTCATGGAAAATTTCGACAAAAGAGTGCGTATGTTCCAGCAAAGCCGTGGAGGCCATTTGCCCTATGTGTTATTCCATTCATAACCCTATCATGTGTACTTTACGATTAAATAAAAAAATAACAATTTAAAGACATTCACATCTTGCGTTAATTTTGGGACACCCTATAGAAACGGTTGACTTATGGGCTAATCATGCTATGAAGTGTTTCACATCTGCACTCTTCAAATTAGCAAAAGGAAGTGCACAGGTAATTTGGCATGTTGTGGCACTCAATAGCATGGAAGTGGCATCACCAAAAATCCTAATTGTGTTTTACAATGAGAATTTTTAACATTCTTCTAAACATGAATTTATCATTATATTATTTATGATACATATACTAAATGTATCAGGTTCATTTTTTTTTTTCTTTCACTAGGGATTACCAACAAACTCTGCTGTTAAAATTCAACCAGAAGCATATGCGATTGGTGAAAATTTTATTTTAAAAATGGAGGCAACACGTCATAACGGATTAAGAGATCTTGATCTTAAAACACTATAATTACAACCGTCAGTTACGATATTTTGAAGAGGCAGATCTTGAAATTTATTTAGAAAATCAACTAACGAACGAGATAACAACCTTTCACCAACAAGTGTCAAACGCACTCAACGAAGCCAAGGATCAATTAGCAAAAGGAGACTTACCCAATCAACATGCAATCTTATTAAAGGATGACTATTTACTGCAACTAGTGCAAGTTTCATCAACGGATGTGTGTATACAGATATCAAACGCCAATCAAAGTTGTTGTACGTCAGATTTAACCTGGGGAAATCTGATAACCGCCCTAAGAAAAATTGAAAACACTCGTCAGAGGAATTTATTAATGTATGAGGAACCAAGTTCCCCCGAATCCGTCAACCCATTCTAACTAGACCAAGCTTTGTATGAAGTCCAAAATTAACATGTTTCAAGAAAAAAAAAATGTAAAAATCAATAATATAATAAAAAATAAAAAAGATACTATGTGTGTCTGTGAATTCTTTCAATTAAAAAAAAAAAAAAAATGTTCAGTTTGTAAAGATTATGGTATTTAGGTAAATTCATTCACCCCCTCGTTCTACAGTTTTAAATCATCGTATAGTCCCCCGTTTCTTAACTATCTTATCTAAAAAGATTAAAATTCATGCACCCGACAAAGACTTATCAATTAACATATGGTCTCCATTTTCTTATCCATATCTTATCTAAAAAGATTAGAATTCAGTCACAGCTGTCAAAGATTTTTAAATCAATAAGAACTAATATATATTTTCCCACACTACAATAAATCAATTTCCTGTAAACATTGTCACAGCTGACTTAAATTAATTATCCAACAGAGAGTCTTGTCTTTTTTTTTTTAACCAATAAGAAGCGGATGTACAAGAACCAATAAGAAGTTGTCTGACTTTTATTTTTATCTATAAATGTCAAGTGTTTTCATCAGTTCTGACATACGAGAATGGCCTCCAATCTACACCTTTTGACGGAAACTAAGAGATTGCAAACAATGGTAAGTTATTTTTCCTAATAAAGATGCAGACACGATGTCATCATGGGATGGGACTATCTGCGCCACTACAGGGACCGCATTGACTGCGCAGCCAACACGGTGATCCTTACAAACACGGAGGCCCCACTGCAGTCTTAAATCTCCCGGTGATTTGTCATTTCGTGTGAAGTGATTTCAGTAATTTATCCAGTGAAGATATTTTTATTGTTTTCTTTATCATTTCACCATAGTATTTAGTTTACATGTGAACAGACTACTGTGGATGTCTGTACAAATTTAGCCTCAACAGAAAAATGTAACTTAATATTCAATACTTAATCAATATTCCATTATATAAATCCAGCCTTTGATATGTGGTGGGTTGGACCGATATGGCTGATACAAGAGCATCAACGGCGTGATGACGTCATCGAAGAATTGTCCGTGGAGCAGCATGTGGCCGTCGAAGCTCGTAAATCAGTTTCAGTGAATTCGATCTCCGTTCCTTCACCAGTAATTGTTACATCTCGATATGGAAACTGGATAAAGGTGATTCGAATAATAGCTTGGATCCATCGGTTTGCTCGCAACTGTCGTAAAATTCAGAATAAGGAATCAATCAATAGAGGAGTTCGCCTTTAGATTGTTTCTGCTGTTTCGGCGCCAATCTAAACCAGATCAGTGGAAGCCTGTAATCGACATCAATAATTACATAACCAGCAACCAATAAATCGCTTAAGACACGGCATAACACAAGAAGTTATCTAAAATCTTTAAATTCTGACAATGTTGAGGGGATCTTCCACCCCTTTAATAGATTTTTTTAATAAAAACAAAAAACATCTCTCAGGAACAATCAATGTTAACTTTTCATTAGTTTTGACTGATTCTGGAAGTGGGTTTTCCCCTCCAGAACCAATTTTTCTGCTTAACAACTGACTTTAGTTTTGCCTTGGAAGCTGGCTCATTACAAAATTTAATGAGGGGTCGTGTTTATTTTTTAAGAATGACTAATTTGTTTTGTGGCTCTACATAATTACTGTTTTTTTTTTTATTTGAATAAATTTTTTAAAAATCATTTCTTGTTGGTTTTTTTTCATTCATTTAAACTACAGGGAAAACATGTCATTAACAAGTCGAGGTAACAAAAGTTAAATAAATATAAACCTACTTCATATAACATTTTGGTCCATATCTTTTAAACTACTGAACCGATTTTGATGAAATTTTCACTGTTCCCTAAGTTGAAAGATACATAAGTCGATAAAAAAAGAATTATTTCAATCCGATCAAGTTTTCTGAGAAATTTTTGGACAATCATACATACATATATACATTCAACAAATTTGGTATACTCGTTTAGATTATACAATTCCAAGAATATTACATATATACGGGTCGAAATGATAACCTCCTTTTTTTTGAAGTCGGTTATAAATTGCACCTTTTCTGGAATAACATGCTTATGACTTACAAGGTGTCACTGTAAAGGGCGGCAAATATTATTTTTGCCTGGAGCGGCTAAATAGCTAGATCAGGCCCTGCCCCCAAAACCTTATTTCTGAACCTTTCTGACTGGTTTCTTGGCTTTACCTCGTCGGCCGAGCGCTGTGGCTTTTTACTGGTCTAGCCCTTAAAACTCTTTGTTTACAGCCGTTTTCCACCCGGTTTTTTCCTTTTGAATAATAAAGCATGTTATTTTCTAGCCTCCCACCAAGTTTTGCTGTGTTTCAGCTCTTTTTTATTTCAATATAAGCAATATTCGGCCAGGTCCACGCACTCGCCACCTGTTGGCCGAACGCCAAAACGCCGATGCTCACTGCTCGGACCCCCCAAAACCTTATTTCTGAACGTTTCCGACTGGTTTCTTGGCTTTAGTTTGATTTATTACTCCAATTTCTAGCAGCACAAGAAATTCCAGTTCGTTCGGACCAATAGTAAGAGAAATATGACCCGTTTTCGATTGGCTGATGTCTCTGCACCGGGGTTGCAATACCTCGTCGGCCGAGTGCCGTGGTTTTTTTACTGTGATAGTGCTACCCCTGTCCTTCACCCTTAAGCTTTACCCCCCAGCTACGGGGATGCTCGCTGGAATCAAAAGGTGTTTATATCTCCCCAGCCTTGTCGTGTGAGAAGACGCTTCTTCCTGGTGCTGCTGTGGAAATTTGTTTTGCCCTGCTTTAAGCAACGTTTGTGTTTGTTTCTCCAGAAGTGGAACGACTTCTAGACATTTCTGAACACCCTTGTACTGCGATCACAGTAAGTGTCATGTTGTTTTTTTCCCAAAACTTAATTATTTTGGGGGAGTGTTGACAGGCCCTTTCTTTGTTCTCATTAGGTTCGATTTCCGACATACAAAGTAATTTCTGTAATTCGGGGTGGTTTTAGAGACCAACATTGTTTGCTGTCCATCCTTAACACGATTTTCGTTTGTTATAAATAGACACAAGGTATTTCCAACAGTTTCTAAATTCAAAGAAAAATTATTTCCTCCAGGCCTTCCTTTTTTTTGGGAAGGGCTGTTCCCTTTCGGGCCACGTGGCTTTTGGGTATCCTCGGCTGTGACCGTCTTCTGACTGTTTTCGGGACATCAATACCATTATTTATAAACGATTTTCAAGAGTAATTTAATAGAATACTATTAATTCTAGCATATTTACAAATCCAAACAAAGATAGGCCAATTTTTTATTCCTTTTTATACACATCCCGTAACCAACCGCTCCCTTCGCGACTGAACGCTTCCGAGCCCCGCACACGGACCATAACAATAAGTCCAAAAACATATTTTCAACAATCCCCCAGCTGAATTGTTGCATCTATTTTGTTTATGGGGACAATGTGTAGCAGCTCACGAAATTAGAATTCAATCAGACTTTTATTTTAAAAATTATGACCATTGTTTACTCTTTGTTTAGACCATTCGATGGGCAAGTTAGGCCTATCGCTCGGGACTTGACCAGGGGCTTGTCAGCTATGAAATATACAATTTGTAGCCGTTTCTGTTCCGATTTTCAGGATTTGATTTATTCAATCGGATGTTTTATAACATCGGCCAACATGTAAGGCCTTTTGGACCTAGTTTAATCGAAATATGGTTACCATTGTCTGTGGCACCCAGAACATCCCTTCGCGGCAGGACGCTTCAGAGCCCCGCACACGGACCATAACAATAGGCTCAAAAACATATTTTCAACAATCCCCCAGCTAAAATCTTAATCCTTTAATCAGAATACCTCTGCCTTCAAGAGGGAACCCTAAATTGTAGTTTTTTATGACATTTGTATTTATTTATTTATATTTTTTTTTTGAAATTTGTTTTGTTGTTTAGCTGTTTCCCTAGTAGCATACAGAATGTTAAGCAATTCCTATTTTTATATTTTTAAATATGAATATGTTTTTAAACCCCAATTTCAGTCGATCGAACGGTCAATCTGACATTACTTCCTGAGCACTCACGGCAGTTTCAAGCCATCAAAACCATAAATGATTACCGTTTCTAACCAGGATTTCTGCATTAATTTAATAGAACAGTATTTATTCTAGCATATTTAAAAATCCAAACAAAGATAGGCCAATTTTTTAAAGAAATATGTGCCCAGCAGCGAGACGTTTCGTGCCATCGATGGCCGTGTATCGACGCGCTTCGCGGCGATAACAATGGGGAACCCTAAATTTTTGTAATCAACCACTGGCTGCCTGCACTTGTTTTCGGACAACAGCCTTTGACGTGCCGCTTTTGGTTGACACCTTGACCCTTGCACTTCTCCAGCGGCCCTCTGCACCCGGGCAGAATGCGGAGAACAAACAATAGTTATCGTTGTTCTTTGGAAATTGTAGGCCTTTTTTTACATAAAAAAAAAATTCCATAATTTAATCAGCTTAAACCACAATTAATATTTTTTTTTTTCCATTTTGCATTTATTTTTTGTCGCATGACTGTTTGTTTTTTGAAAAACCCTTTCCTAAAATGTTTTTACAATTTTCATTACAGCCTCATCATTTCTCATC
>JAFIDM010131231.1:6123-21723 GCA_023159025.1 Thereuonema tuberculata
ATTGATTCCTTCATTAATTTTATGATCTATGAAAAATGATACGTAATTTTATATTCTATATTACATATAAAAAAATATATCTTGCTAATAATTATATACATAAGGTCTACCACAATATATTATATTCATTAGAAATGAAAATATCTTAATTTTTTATTGAATAATAGATTTTAACTTTTTTTTTTTAAAGTTCACTCCTCGATTTTATAATTCTGAAATGAACTGCATATTTTTATTTTTTTTAAGTTCATGTGAGTGGGGAAAAAGAGATTTTTTTTTTTTTTTTTTTTGGTTGGAAAGAAGGGGGGGGGGGTTTTTTTTTGTTTTTTTTTTTGGTTGAACAGATCAGGGAATTATCAGGGAATGCCAAACTGTGTTAGTGAAACAGCCAGCCACCAGGATCGCTAGCGTCTTACAAAACGGTCCAGAAAACATTAAATTGGTTGCTCGACCATTTTAAAAAAAAATTGATTTTTCTACTGTTGTTACCCCTATGCATGGGTACTTCATAACAGGCATTATTTTTTTTTTATTTGACTTCGTTTAAAAATGGCGTCCATTGTTGTGTTATGGTTTCCGGCATTTTTGGCCTTTGCAGACAGTTCCGGTAAATTTGATAACTCAGCTAAAAAAATGATAGAATGTTAGATACCTAATGTATCTAACCCATGTATCTAACTCAAATATCAAACTCAATTTTTTTTTTCACAGTTACCTCTCATAAAGTTCTCTTTATACTGTAAATATCAAATTTTTATTAGGTCCCCCACCAGAGATATTGGGACTCAAACTTTGAAAAAAATGAAAAACGAGCATTTTTTAAGAACTATAACTAAATTAGGAAGCCAGTAACAGAGCTGAAATATTTTATGCTTAACCTTTGGATGTATATCTTTTCTCAAAAAAATTTATAGTTTTGATATTTCATTCATTCCTGCTAAAAAAAAAACAAACCGGAACTTTGATTTTTGTTCAAAAGCGAATATCAGTTTCGGTTCTAAATTTCAGCCATTTGCATTAGAAATATGGTAAAAAGGTATAGGACATAAAATTTAGCTTGTAATATCATGAAAATAATGTTTTTTACCGCGGCTTTTTATCATTTTTTTTAGCTGAGTTATCAAAATTACTGCAACTGTCTGCAAAGGCCAAAAATGCCGGAAAACCATAACACAACATTGGACGCCATTTTTAAACGAAGTCAAATAAAAAAAAAAATAATACCTGTTTTGAACTACTCACGCGTAGGGGTAACAACAGTAAAAAAATCATTTTTTTTTTTAAAAATGATCGAGCAACCAGTGCTGGACCGTTTGGTATGGATTGACCCTCTTATGAAGGAAAACTTCAAAGTTCAATTCCATTTTTATTGAGTTATAATTTACATGCTGCAATTGTAGTTTATTAGGGTACTTTTACTTACTTGATTAATTCTAAATGTAATATTAGAATTATATTAGGCCTGCTTAATACTTACCTGACACTATTTTATTTAAACTTGACCCTTTTTTTACTGAATTTGTATCTTGAAGTATGGCCATTTCAGGTATTTACCTGAATCATCAACTTCATCAATTCATTTACACATTTTAACATTAAAAGTAAAGTAAAAAAAAATTAAGTCAAAATTTTGTAATTTTGAGTTTATACATTTGTAGGCCTATATAATTGTAAACCAATATCTTAGAGATAAGGAACATTGTTTGTTTTAAATTTTATAATAAAAACTATTGGAAACTAAGTCTTTTACTTATAACCTGTGCTACTCAACTCAACTCGACTCGACTCGATACTCGAGTAGTTGGCTCAACTACTCGACTGAAACCACTACTCGCCCACCCCTAGCAGCAGCCTCTTGTACTTTCAGGGCCAGATCCTCCATGAAGATCCTATGGTCCTTCGTTACACTTCTTTTGATGTCTTTTTCGAGGGATCTGTATAGGGATTGTAGTTACCCTCTAATCTCGTCATTCATACCATTATTCTTATTTAATTTAATCTTTATTTCTTTTTTCTCTTTTCAATCTCATCTCATGATTCTGCACTTATCCATTCTTTCCTTTTTGCAGATATGTATCCTAATATTGTGTCGGAAATACTTTGGAGGCAATTTTTAATTCTAGTCCACTTTTCTTCCACAGATGTCTTTGATATCCTGTTCAGATGTATAGTTTTCTTTCATTTTCTTTTTAAATTTCTGTAATATTTTTTTCATCCTTTAGTTTACCCACATTTTCTTCTTGTAGATGTTACTTTTTTATAGTGTTTAACAAGAAACTTGATACTACCAGTGAGTAGGTGATGATCAGAGTCAACATCTGCACCTCTTTTATTTCGGACATCCAGTAATGATTTCCTCCGGTTTTGACTAATACGGATATGATCAATTTGATTTTGCCCTTTCCCTTTAGAGCCAGTTGCTACCCAAGTGTATTTATGACAGTCTTTATGAGGAAACAGTGTACCACCAATACACAAGCCATATTTATCACAGGTCTCGATCAGCATTTCACCATTCTCATTGCGATGAGGCAGACCATATCTCGCCATAATATGTACAATGTCTTCATTATCATTTCCCACTTTGGCGTTGAAATCTCCCATCATCAAAATAATATCACTTTTGGATGATATTATTTGACCAACCTCAAAACAGCCACAGGAAGGTGAGGTTGATATTTTAGAGAAGTGAAGCTATATTAACTCTCAAGAAGTGTCGCTTCATTCTCTCTTGGGTCCCATCACGATGATGTAAAGTCATTAAAAGCTGATGTATATCCTGAGTAAGTTTTGTTTTTTCCGTTAGCAATTGCTTCTAAAGCTGACTTTGAATCACAGAATGTGTTAATTCCTTTTATGGTGTTAATAGCAGAGTTGAAAGGTAGTTGTTAAGAGCAGTTTGTATAGCTATAAGTTCACTATAGTAAAAATAAAGCTAAGTTGATAATACGGAAACAGTTACTGAATGTATACTTTCGCTATGAAAAGTAGTCCGTACATTAAATAATGATACTGTCAAAAATAAATGCCAATTAACAGAAATTATAATTTTAAACATGTCGTAATTTCTCAAGATAAATATTTTAAGGAGATAAAGACAACATTTCAGATGTTTATGAGTTTAAAAGTCATTAGTCGATTAACCAATCAAATGAGCCTCACAGTTGAATTAAGATGGCGTCTTCAAACTCCAATGTTTTTCAACCATATAAACCAGGAAAACCCGAGACATCCGTCATTATCGTTCTCATGATCGTTATATTTATTATATAGATGAAACATGGATAAATTTTGGCCATACGAAGAGGACGATATGGCACGATAAAACTGTGATCTCCAGCTGAAACGCATTTGGGCGAGGGTTAGCGTTCATACCGACATCGCTGTTTGATCCTTCGATATCGGCTCTTCCTCGGCTAATAATTATCCATGCAGGAAGTTCAGAAGGATTTTGTCGTTGGAGCGTGTGGTATATTTAGGGCTCAGAAAAAACTTGGGGATTATCCCGCAGAAATAAACGGTGTTTATTATGAGAAATGGTTTCTCGATCACCTCGGATTGTAGACCTAATACCGACGCTGAGACACCGCTCTGAAAAATTGATTGGGTCTGTTGAAAAACGGCCCTTTTCAGGGCCACCAATTCTTTACGAAAGAGGATTAATTTGCTTTTCTATTTCACATGAATTTATTTTCAGAATAAAGATTATATTTGTTTATAAAAAAAATCATATTATGACAATATCTCTTCCATATATTTTTAGCTATAATTTATTTGTTATAAAATAATAATAAGACTTTGAAATGAAATTCAGGTCTATATAAAAATATAAGTCAAATAAGAAAGAATTTCCCTTACAATTTTAATAATTGTTTTAAATATTTGTAATAAATTTTCATTACAGAAATTTATATTGAAATTTGATTCTGAGTAAGTTGAAATACAATTTAAAAAAAAAACTGTTTTAATTTTTTTGTTTATTTTCGTTTTAAAGTCTTGTAACTTAAGATTTCTTTTAAAATTACAAATAGATTTCTTCTTTATTAAATTTAATTTCTATCTGTTCTTTTTTTTTTTTTTTTGAAATTGCTAAATATACAGTAGAAATATATTGCGATATCGGTAATGAAAATTCGTTTTGTTGACATTGGAAAAAGCATCATGTGGGCGCGGAGGGATACTTTCAGATGCTCGGTGAGACGACTTGGTGTGATTTGGCTGCGTAACTGTTTCTGTATTATCAACTTAGCTTTATTTTTACTATAGTATAATTTGAGGCTGTTTTGCCTGCTCCATTTTTTAATTGGCATTTTTTTCTTTATCTGGTAGAATTAATAATACACCTGTTTCACCTTGATAAAGCGCATCATCTGACATCCATCTGTATATTCTGCAGCATAATTGGGTTTAATTAGAGAATTTATTGTATCTGATCCTTTTCTTTTGATTTCTTGCTAGAAGTCTTTTTAGGCTTCTGATACCGTGAAGTCTTATATCCCCGGTTTGTCTGTCTGTCTGTGGACAAGTATCAACTCGGCAACCACGAGGACTAGAGACTTGATTAGGGTGTCATTGAAAAGGTCTTGCCAAAAGTTGTTCAGAGCCGTAGAGTTTGTGTCTCTAGCTGGTCGGGCTCCAAGGTAGCGATAGCAATTTTGGAATGTGTCTCGACACAGTCTATTCTAACGTAAAAGTGACTCAATCTGTACTCTACTCATCCTTCTTCAGTGTTCATGAGCCTATTGTGGTGGATTTTGAATTGTAAAGTTTTCAATACAGCTTGTTAGCTTATTTTAACTTTTGAATCATTTTCTTCATTCACGTATCAGAAGCATTGTGATTGGTTTACTAATCGCTATTGCTACCTTGTTTTTTAGCATGTTTCTATAAGGTTTATATTAATTTTGGTATTTACTGGTGGTTTAGTGGATAGGAGTGGCTCTTTATGTATGTTAAAAGAAGCATGCTTGAAGTTAATCCATTTTCTGATATCTTAATCATATTGTAGGGTTGATGATTTCTTTTAAGTCTTGATTTCTTTTTCCATGCATTAAAAAGTCTGTTTGAAATATGGTCATTGTCTTGACTTCTAATCTTATTGGAGAATTTTATTGTTGAAAGCTTTCTTCTGTCTTCAAGTAATTGGAGTCCACATTCTTGTTGAGCTTTTATATTGTTTGTATAAGAGACTGCTCCTATGATGATCTTAGTAGTTGTACTCTATATAGTTTTTCTTTTGAGCTTGTAGAAGCAGGAGCCCAAATAGGTGAATCATATTCCATTAAGGGTCTTATGAGCATTGTATATGTTGTTTTAAGTGTCTTAGGTTTGGAACCCCAATTTGGGTACATAACCCTTTTGATAATATTTAATTTTTTTAATACATTCGGCCATATATTCGCTAAATTTACGTTGCTCGGCAATTCTCTGACCGCGAATTTCTCATTGCTTTGATTCACTTTGAAAGGCATTTATTCAAGTGGCGACCACTCAGGATTGTTTGTGTACTATTGTAGTTCAAAAATGCACCAATAGGTGGGGTTTACTGTCGATAATATATCGCGGAATCTCGATGGAAATTACAGAAGTGTACCGATGTTGGGACATGTTTTGGAAGCCTGTGTATAGTGTTTTCAAAGCATTTTGAAATGACTACGTTTTTATATTTTTATAATACATTATAACAACATAAAAGATAATTTTATATTGTTTAAATACACTCATTACCAAAAAAAACGACGAACCTAGAAGGAGTTGTCCGATTGTAATGAAATTTCGTATGCAAAGACATTGGGACCGCCCATGCAAATGATTAAACTTTGGTGTCCAATGAATGAATAGCGAGAGCTACAGCGCATCGGAGCTGCGCACTCAGCAGGTGTATATAAGAAGCGATTCTGAATCTGATGGTCAAAATTTCTGTTGCATTGCGAGTTAGGATACCTTGATACGGTGGGTTTTAATATAAAAATCCCACTCGGTCGAATAAATAAAATAAAAAGAAATAAAAAACCAAAATAACACGACTCAGCTATCAATAAATATCAAGAGATTAAACTATCCTTTGACTTAATGTTGTCCCCTCTTCCTTGATTAATGGATCGGTCTGTCCGCAGCAGCTGGGCCCTAATGTCACGAGAACGCCCCTCGAGAAAATAGGGTAAAACACAGTAAAACACAAATACAAACCTTATGTCAATCAGAACCTAAAAAATGAGGCACTTGCGTTTATACGAAATAAATTACTTTAAATGAGATTAGAGCACAATACCCCTCATTAAGGAAATCTTAATACAATAGAGGAAAAATAATTAAATTGATCCCCCTTTCTCTCTCTCTCTTTCTTTTTACTTTAATGACTGAGATTAAATAAATCAAATAAAAATAAATTGAGACGAACTAAAGGTTCAATAAACACACAAATTAAATTTATTGACAAATTAAACTAGAAATTGTACAACTCTCTCTCTTTTACTTAATGATCTTGAATCAAGGCTTTACATTAAATGTAAACTAATTATTTCTCTTCTTCAGCCTTTACTTTATTAATTAAACCATTTATAATAGAATTAAAATATAGACGATATACTGAGCTGTATCAGTACAAGTTGTTAAATTACTCAAAGTGTAGGAATGATTAAATCAAGACCAAAATGCACTCAATCCCTTCCCGCCAGGTACCTGTAGACCCCAAAGTAAAATGCACAACCATTACTATGTGAGTATACACATTAATTACAAATAATATTTCTGACACACACAAAGTGTTCACTAAATATATATATGTATTAAAAGGATTAATTTTGGCTTTTAAGCATTATCTGAAAACATTTAAAACACAAGCATTTGTGTTATTAAACTCAACAAACTCCTGTATTTGTTACTTGCACATCTTAAAATGTATTTTTAAATTAACAGTTCACCTTACGCTTTATAATGTCCCTGTGAAGAAAATACAGTATTACTGTTTTCCTCAACAATGTTCAAATTAGGGGTTTTCACCTTGTATGAATAATATAATGAATTAAATCGTCACTGAAAAAAGTTACGTTCTCTAATAATAAATGTTTGTATTAAACATTTTAACAACTTTCTCCTAACGACAAATCATACATAAATTCAAAGTCAAAACTTGCCCAACCTTTCACTATGTTGATTTCCGGTTTCGTTTTCTCCTTTCGGAAACGGCGACCTTCTCGTTTTTAATTTGTTCGGTTTATTTTACAGTTTCGGTGACTCGTACTTCCATCGAAAAATGATATAATCTACCCCAGAGAACACATAGTTAATTGACGAGAATTCGTTTTTCGGACGTATTTTCACACAAAACGCTCTTTGTGAGAATTACTTCTAGTTACACCATTCGACGCCACTTCCTTGCTTAGACTTCCTCGTTGCAGATTATTAATTTCAATTTAGGGTATATATTCATAGTACTGTCAGTTATACCCCTAAGCTGCTTCCCTTCGGCCGTTTTAAAATACCAAAACCAAATACTTACAGAGCTCGTCTGCTTTCATAAATGGCCAACCTTAGCCGTCGCCCGCACAAACATGGAGTCCTCCATACTTCTGGGTTCGCGACGATTTCTGTTTATTTCCACAAAACGCACTGAAGTTCACCACCAAGGTCTGAAGTCGTCTCGAAGCACTGTATAATCACTTACACCACTTCAAAATGCCTTGACACCACACCATGTCGACACGAGAACAACGTATCCAGTTCTCTGTATTATCGCAATAACTAGGCTACGTTGGACCTCACGTCCACTCCGCAGCAAAGCCATATCGCATCTCTCTTTACCGAGTCAATGATTCCGCCTCTTTCTCCCCACTTTCCCGCCAAAAACAATTACTCACATACTAGCTACCAATGAAACAATCGGAATCAGGTCATCTGATCCAATTTTCCCGCCAATTTGCACACGACACCATAGCAATATCTTCCCATGAGAAACCGCAACTTTATGGCTGAAGTCACCTGGACAGTTCAGAGGTCAACGTCCTTTTCCCACGACTTCTCTCCTTTCCCACGTATTTACTTAAATACACAACAAAATACAAAACATTGCAATAAATTTGAGAAATTATTTTACACCAATATTTTCTCTAACAATTAGAATAAAATATAAACATCACTTAATTCCCCTTTTTTCATTTTTAGATTAACAATAATTATTAAACGATTGATAAGTAGGCCTACCATTTATTAATGATAAATTAAAATTTAAATCAAACCACCAAATCACTTCTCAATGCCAAGATTAAACACCGTTTATAAATAATCCGCATTAACAACACATATTATCCCACAGATAATCCCGGCAAAGCACTTAAACTAAACGAGAAAGAAAAGGATCAAAGCACACGGGACAAACCGACTACAGTCCATCTTATGACAAAAAAAATTAAAAATTACACCGTTACAACCTTTCAGCGACTGAAAAAATGCCTCGCCACTGGATTCGAGCTCATTATGTTCAACTGTCAGAGTTTGAAAGAGGTCGTATCATTGGATTGAAAGAAGCAGGTTGGGCAAATCGGAGAATCGCTCGTCATATGGCTCGAAGTGAGGAGGCGATTAGAAGATGCTGGCAGGAATGGGTGGACAATGGCAGATTTCAGCGTCATGAAGGTAGCGGTCGCCCTAGGGCCACAGCAGAGCGGGAGGATAGAGTGATTGTCAGATCAGCTGTCACAGCGCCTGAATCATCGTTATCAACCATCAGACGTGCGACCCGCACACGAGTGTCCACCATGACCATTCATAGACGGCTGAGAGAGCGACATCTACGCTATTACCGACCGCTACGCCACCTGCCACTCACGTCCGCACACCGTCTGGCCAGATTACAGTGGTGCTTGGCTCGATCCGGTTGGAATGATGCTGACTGGGGGCGTATAGTGTTTAGCGACGAATCCCACTTCCTACTGTGTCCTGACGATCGTCGCAGACGTGTCTGGAGATGCCCAGGGCAGCGTGCCGATCCTGCTTTCACTATTGCACGCCATACAGGCACTCAACCAGGAGTTATGGTCTGGGGTGACATTTCCCTTGATAGCCGGACCCCTTTGGTCGTCATTAGCGGCACACTTACAGCACAGCGGTACGTCGACGACATTCTGAGACCTGTTTTGCTATCCTTCCTTTTGCAGTACCCTGGCCTTATTTTTCAGCAAGATAATGCCAGACCACATACGCCACGTGTTGCTATGACCTGTCTTGCAGCTTGTGAAACACTTCCTTGGCCAGCCAGATCCCCAGATCTCTCTCCAATCTAGCATGTCTGGGATATGATGGGAAGGCGACTGCATCCACCAGGGAATGTGGATGACCTAGCCCGACAATTGGAGCAAATTTGGCAAGAAATACCGCAGGAGACCATCAGAGAGCTTTATTACTCTATGCCACGTCGTGTGGCAGCTTGCATTCGTGTGGTAGAGGTGGGTCAACACCTTATTGAGCTCGTTACTTTGTAACTCTGAAATAAATCATTCAATTTGTCTGAAATTTTAATCATTTTCTATTCTGTATATAATCTTCGTCTCCACCAATTTTTGTCTCCATTGGACAACTCCTTCTAGGTGCGTCTTTTTTTTTGTTAATGAGTGTATTATTTTTTTCTGATTTGTCATATTCTGGAATTTTTATCTAATAGAGATATCGTGTAAAACTTTTTTTTGTCTCAATTTTTACTCTCCTTTGTACCTAAATGTCTTGTTTGTTATAATACTTAACAATTAAATCTAATATACCATTTTGATAACAAACTTTTTAACACTGATCCAAAGTAATTATTCAATTATGCTTGTGTTCGTGATACATACACTTTGGAAATGTGCGAAAATAGCACAACCTGTGAGGAAAACCAGGGGAGCAAAGGGTACGACCCGAAGTATAAAGGGCTTTGTTGGGACTATTTTCATTGTGTTTAGAGAATTGTTGTTCTGTATCGAGTAATTCTTAAACATTTAGGAGATTCTTCTTTTTAATTGTTGTTATTAATTTTAATTTTTGGGTTGGATTTTTGTGTGTTTTTCCTGTCGGTAGTAAAGATGCTCAGTTTAGTTTTATTTAGGTTGATTTGTAGTTTGAGGTCTTTGGCCCATCTTTCTTTGCCTTGTATTGATTTTGTGAGGATTTTTTCGGATTCTAAATGATTTTAGCTTGTGCCATATTTCTATATCATCTGTATAACATGCTATGTGTCGTTTGTAATATGTGGGTGGAAACACAATTTGTAATGCAAGCATTTAAATTGAAAATGAATTCATCTCTGTTTTGTTTGTAGTTTATAATAACATCAAATTAAAAAAAAAAAAATCTTAACTGCAAATTTTCTATGTTATAAAAATTCATTAAAATAGCATATATTTACTTTAACTTGCTTAAATCTGATTAATTTTAATGAAGTCAAATCATAAACCAATTTGAAACACGTTTTAAAATGAATTTTGATATATTGATAGACAAATAAATAAAAAAGTAAAAATTTATTATTTGCTTTCTGTTAGAGTGAATTATTTCATTTCTAATGTTTTTCTATGGAAGTTTTGTCACCACCTCTCTGTAGTGATTCACTTGAATACTATGTCAAATCTAGAACATAGATTGATTTGATCATAATACACAGGGCTTTTTTTCTCATAGAACGCATTGGAACGGCGTTCCACCACCTTTTTTCGACGGATTTTTATTTAAATTGATGTGTGGTCCAAATAGAATTGCCCTTTCGAGCAATTTTTATTACGACGGTTCTGCTTGTGCACCGAGTCGTGTATCCAGCGCATGCGTACCCACAGTCTGACAATGAGTGCTTCGGATCATGCGCACAGAAAACGCGCCAAGTGCTAACTGCGACCGTTGACTGTCAGTTCGACATTTATATTTCATTGCGTAACTGAAATGTGTGGGTTTGTGTATACGAGTGAAGTGAATAACTATGTGCGAAAGGTAAATAATTTCTTTACTGTAAAAAATTGTTAGTAAAGTGAGAATCATCTTTTAATTTTTAGCATAAACGTGTGACCCCGAATTTAAAAATGAAAAAAATTACTAATTACTTCTCAACCGACGGTCCTGCTAATAAAAAGGCCAGAATATTAACAGACACAATCACAGAACCCACGAAAACAACGAAGTCTGTTGATATTTCTGAATCTGATGTTGAGAAGCAATACCAAACTGCAAATGACTGGCCGGACTGCTGGACATATGATCAAAAAAAGGATTTTTCCTTGAAAAATGAATGGCTCTCTGTTTGCAAAATGAAACTTGGCTGCATGCTTTATAGAAAGGTTGGAACTCTTGGCGTTGAAGCGAGAATGGGAATGAATATTTGCAGAGAATGGGCCAACAATGAGATTACATATTGTGGCAAAGATAGGTCTCAACAGTTGGCGTCACTTCGAAAAAAAATTTTAATCACAAAGAATCTGCTTCACATAAAGCAGCCATAAAAATAGTTGCTGAAAGCGAAAAAATGACGCTTGAGAATGTTTTCGTAAAGTCATTATCTCACGAAAAAAATAATAACAGCAAAAATTTTTCGAACTGCATATAAAGTAGCAAAGGAAAATCAATCATTCTATCATTTTGAAACTGAAATTGAACTGCAAGAACTCAACGGAGTTGAAATGGGTCTTATTCTTCATTCCACAAATGCATGTGCTAACATTGTTAATCACATAAGTGAAGAATTGAAGAAAAATGTGGTTAAAGAAATTGTTCAATCCAAGAATAAAATTTCATTGATAATTGATGAATCAACGACAATAAGCAAAAAAACTACCCTCATAGTACATGTCCGATGCTGTATAGAAGGTGTTGGAATGAATTCACCGATAAATTTGTTTTTGGATTTGGTAGAACTTGAAAAAGTAGAGTATTTGATTCTTTACTCCAATGTCTTTACTCTTATGGGATGACAAATGATTATGTAAAAAA
This sequence comes from Thereuonema tuberculata, assembly GCA_023159025.1. Taxonomy (NCBI): domain Eukaryota; kingdom Metazoa; phylum Arthropoda; class Chilopoda; order Scutigeromorpha; family Scutigeridae; genus Thereuonema; species Thereuonema tuberculata. The sequence continues at coordinate 18,070 of JAFIDM010131231.1, forward strand.
ATATTTAGTTTCTCTGGCGTGTGACGGCGCAGCTGTGATGTTAGGTTGTAAAAGTGGAGTGAAAAAATTGTTATCTGAACGTTTTCCTTCTATTATAGTTTGGCATTGCGCTAATCACAGACTAGAATTATCAGTAAGTGATGCTGTCAAGGAAACTTCAGGAATAAATAGATTCAAATCATTTATTGATAAACTTTACGTCATATATCATGCTTCGGCAAAGAATAGTAGAGAGTTGCATTCATGTGCAGAATTACTGGTGACTGAGCTCCTGAAAATTGAAAGAATTTTAAGTACCCGATGGGTGTCATCTAGTTTACGTACAGTTTTGGCTGTGTGGAATAATTTTGAATCCCTTGTGTATCATTTTGAAGAAGCAATGCATGATCCTACAAGAGATAAAACTGATAAATGCAATTATGATGGCCTGAAAAGAAAAATCACATCTACAGAATTTTTATTGGACCTAGGATTGATGTATGACGCTCTCCAAGAATTATCAGAATTAAGTTTGAACCTACAGGACCGCGACATTGATCTGTACAAGGCCAATCAGAAAATAAAAAAAAACTAGTACAAGTTTTTGAAGAAAGAAGACAGAACTTTGGACCCTATTATAAATGCGCTGTTGTTGCTGTACATGATCTTCGCTTTCGTGGAGTTTTACTTTACGAAAAAGATTCAAGAAAGGATCCTCCCATTGATCCCAGTACATTTTATACAAAATTGAAAGAATCAATCGAAAGAAGATTAGTTGATAGCCAAGACGAGCAGTTGGCGAATTGGTCTCGTGTACTTGATCAAAAACATTGGCCTGAAGATATTAATACTCAACTTACATTCGGAGAAGTGGAAATTAGAAACTTGTCAGTCAGATTGCAACTAAACGAAAGGGAAATGATTCGTGGATTCCTTGAATACATTCTCGAAAAAACATATCCAGAAAAACTATTGCATTTGATACGTACTTTGAATACTATTCCAATATCTTCAAGTGAATGTGAACGCGGGTTTTCGCAGATGAACCTAATTGCCACCCCGACTAGAGCTTCATTGAAGACTAAGACAATTTCAGCACTTTTGTTCATCAAACTTGTCGGACCGCCTTTGAAACTTTTCGATCCTTCAAAATACGTTGATCTCTGGTTACTCAAAGGACGTCATTCGGCCACAGATACTAAAAGCAAGAAGAGAAGCCGCGAAGATATGTTAGACGGGAGTTGGACAAAACTTTGGAGTATACTCTGAATATTGGTACATACAATTATATTATATTATAGGATAATAGTATTATGAATACTCGGTATTATATAAAATTGCAAAAAAAAAAAAATATTAGCGTTCCACCACCTTTTTTTTTAGAAAAAAAAGCCCCGATAATACATATGATAAATTTTCAGAATATCTTTTGCTAGTCAAAGTTATGGGATGATAAAATACATATGGCTTTTGTAAGAAAAAGGTCTTTTTAAAATTTAGTATCCAAGATATAATAAATTAAATTTATAATCTTACAAATTCATCAACTTTATTTACAATTTTAAATCTTTTTGTTCCTATCTAATTTGGATTTGCTCTTCTTGATGTCACTGCTCCAGACCACTAATGCTTAATTTATAAAGCACAGTAGAGATAGCTCAGGGAAAGGAGGCATTTAATCCACTCTTTGATTGGTTTATACTGTAGTAAACTAAAAGGGGCTTTTAAATTACATTCTCAATTTTCTAGAAGCCAATGGGAGTAAAAATTATCACACTTATTGTAACTTCTTTAATTTTGTAATTCTTTTAGAGAATATTAGAATGAACTAATCATAATCAGTTTTGAATTTGTCCATTGGAAAACATCAGTGAACCATTGCACTTTTTAAAATCGGCTGATTTATATATCATTAAGCTATATTTTGGTATGTATGGCCTGTTCCTTTCCTTCTTCCTCCAAATGAAAGTAAGATATCAAAGCAAACAAATTCTATAATATTTTGATATCATTCTTAGGGTCTGTTGTATTATATTTTGAAAGCAGTTTTTGTTTTGATGTTCATTTATAATAATTATCACGTTATTTGGATCTTATGCAGTCTGTAAGTAGTCTTGATTAAATCATTGTAACCCTGATTTTTGTTTATAAAACTTTAATTAAATGCTAGATTTTAATCTATTAGATTACAATACATTTATTTGTCTTTTTTTCAGGAAACTTACTTAGGCGTGTACTTGAAGTTCATTGCGAAATATTATGGTACGTACCTTTTTTAACTTCCAGTTTTGATTAGAGAAAGTAAAATTTACATTGGTCAAAATAAAAGACAGCATAGATCAATTTCTAAGAACATCAAACATCTTTGAACATCAAAGCTAAGCACTTCTATTTTTATATAGAAAATCAATAAAGTTAAAGTATCCTATTATAGGCCTATGTAGCCCTTCAGATTGCAGGAGGTAAGGCTCCTGGCTTTTTCTGACCTACAAGACTAAGTTGAGATTAGGTGGTCAGCCTGCTCGGAAATAAATCTACATAGGGCTGGATGGACCCTAGGGCCCATTTGGAGGAGAATTCAACATGGAAAAATCCCAAATTTCCACCGGGGTCGGGGATTGAATCTAGCTACTGTCAAGCTCCTTATCACTTGACTACTGAGCCACCATGAAAAATATATAGCTTAAGAATGTTAAATATGGTTTGTAGTGGATGAGGAGCAATTTAAGATTTGAATGTATAATTATGTAAGCTAGTAATTTATTGTTGTCAACCCCCAAAGCGACGGGGCGACAATGTCGCAGAACGAAAGTGAGGGCTGCAGAAAGATATCGTATAGAATAGGGATCGGTTTTTTTTTTTGGTTGTCGATTCGGAGATTCGTTTTTTTTTTTTTGGTTGTCGATTTGAAGATTATTTTTTTTTTTTTCTGCACCTGCAGAAAATTTTTCGTCTTAGCATCAATCGTCGCAGAAAGATAAAAAACATTCTGCTTTCGGGTTGTCAACTAAAAATATAAGGGACATTTAATGCATTAACATCACAAATTGCTAAAGAATCCCAAAATGAAAGACATACCACTAGAATTGCAGTTTTGCCATTGTTACAGGTTCAGTAGGAGATTTGAGATATGGATTCTTAATTAGACCTATTCATTTTTATTAAGTTAATTAAATAAATAAAAAAAAGTAAGCCTAAAGAAAAATTAACATGCAGAAGATAAATTTAAATTATAAAAACAAAACAAGGGCAGCACAAAGAATTTATTATTGATATGAATTTATTATTCATTGTGCTGCCCTCGTTTTGTTTTTATGATTTAAATTTATCTTCTGCACGTTAATTTTTCTTTAGGTTTGATCACCATGTTGGACAATTTAGTCCAATTAATTGCCTTCAGTCCTGTCATTTATTAGGAAGAGGCTTTTTGGTTGTGCCTTATTGCACAATTTAATTTTTGTTGTTTGTTTGGTTTTGGGGGTCACTGCCGGTTGTGGCGGTGATCTTCACTTATGTTCTTGCCTTTCTGGGTTCTTTTATCGGGGAGGGCGGATCGGGCTGATGAGTCTCTTGCAGGACGAAACGGCCGTTCCCGATTCCCTCTCATAACTGATCCAGAATGGCATTATATTATTCATTGTGCTGCCTTTGTTTTTATGATTTAAAAAGAGTAAA